>CAJGYO010000479.1:0-157157 GCA_904845875.1 Miscanthus lutarioriparius | reverse complement strand
ATCAAGGTATCGACCGCCCACCAACGTTCCTAAATATTCCGGTGAAACTAACCCCTGCTCACGCTCGAAGACTATCGGCTTGTCATCAAGCCGGTGGGCGCAAATGATGACCACTTTATTATTCGCAACCTCCCACTCGTTCTTAGCCGATTCGGGCGCGAGCATGGTTGGAGCACCTACCATCCAACACCATACACAGTTAAGCGATTTGAGGGAAATCTTTGTGGGAAATTTCCAGGGCACATACAAACGCCCCGGAACCCATGGAACCTTAAGAACTACCGTCGGAAAATGCGGTGAGACTCTCCGCGAGTACATCCGGCGCTTCTCACGGCAGTGCAACGAAGCTTCCCAACGTCGCCGACGCCGATGTGATAGGAGCCTTCCTATCAGGGACAACCTGCGAGTCTTTAGTTCACAAACTAGGATGCAGGAGCCCGCGAACAACCAAGGAACTCCTAGACATCGCGACCAGTCATGCCTCAGGGGAGGAGGCAGTCGGAGCGATCTTCGATCGCCTCAACGGCAAGGCCAAGCAGGACGAGGACGCCGGCAAAGGCGCCTCCAACCGTTCCGCCAAAAAGAAGAACAAGAAGCAACGGTGCGACGATTCGCTCACAGCCGCTGCCGACCGCAAGGGTAGTCGGAAGCCCGCGGAGGGCACTCTGAACCACTTCGAAAAAATGCTCGAGGGGCTGTGTCCAAACCATGCCTTCCCTGTGAAGCACCTGCTCAAAGACTGCAGTCTCATGCGCAAGTTCTTACTCGGGAGCACCAACAAGGGGGAGCCGGGGAAGGCGCCTGCCCCCGCCGTAGATGATGAGGAGGAGAAGGACAAAACCTTCCCAGCTCCGAACGGCGCCCTTATGATCTTCGGAGGATCAATGGCCTACGACTCCAAGCGGCGTCAGAAGGTCGCGCGCCGCGAGGTCTATACAGCCGGACCGGCCACGCCGTCCTTCCTCCGGTGGTCGGAATCCGCCATAACCTTCGACCAGACCGACCATCCGGATACCGTCCCACACCCAGGAAGGTACCCGCTTGTTGTCGACCCGATCGTCGGTCCAAAGCGACTCACAAAGGTACTGATGGACGGGGGCAGCGGCCTCAACATCATGTATGCCAAAACACTCGACGAGATGGGTGTCGACCGGACGAACCTCCGCCCCATCCGAAAGCGCCCTTCCATGGCGTCGTGCACAGCAAACATTCCATACCACTCGGGCGGATCGATCATCTGTCACTTTTGGGGATTGGTCCAATTACAGGATGAAAACCCTCACCTTTGACGTGGTAGGATTCCCGAACTTTCCATGCCATCTTAGGATGACCATGCTATGCGAAGTTCATGGTCGTTCCCAACTACACGTACCTCAAACTAAAACTACCGGGACCCCACGGGATTATCACCGTCGGCGCCTCCTTCCAGCGGGCCTACGAATGCGAGGTCGAATGCTGCGGCCATGCAACAGCAATCGTCGCCTCCGGGGAACTCGCCGCCCTCAGGGAAAAGGACACCGAAGAGGCGCCCGACGCCGAGAAAGCAACCGGGTCGTTTAAATCAGCAGAGGGCTCCAAAGAGGTCATCATAGACCCCAAAGACTCGAAGAAAAATGGTGCGCATCGGCACCACTCTCTCCCGAATAGGAAAGCGCTCGTCGACTTCCTCCACGACAACAGAGACGTCTTTGCGTGAAACCCTCGAGATATGCCGTGCATTCCGAGGGAAGTCGCCGAGCACACCCTAAAAATCCATCCGGGCTCCAAGCCGGTGAAACAACGCCCTCGCCCGCTTCGACGAGGAAAAGCGCAGGGGCCATCGCCGAAGAGATAGCCAAACTATTGACCGCACGGATTCATCAAGGAGGTACACCACCCGAGTGGTGGCAAACCCCATCCTTGTTCGAAAGAAAAACGCGAAATGGAGGATATGTGTTGATTACACGGTCTCAACAAAGCGTGCCCAAAGGATCCGCTTCCTTTACCACGCATAGATCAAATAATCGATTCCACCGCGAAGTGCGAAAACCCTCTCGCTTCTGGATGCGTACTCGGCTACCATCAAATTGCGATGAAGGAATCCTACCAACTCGCGACCTCTTTCATCACTCCCTTCGGGCGCTTCACGCTTTCGTTTCAATGCCGTTTGGCTTGAAAAAGCGCTAGGGCAACATACCAGCAATGTATGCTCAGATAAGCTTGGAGACCTCATCGGCGAACCGTTGAGGCCTATGTCGACGACATCGTAGTAAAGTCCAAACGGGCTGACCACCTCGTTGCTAATCTCAAGCAAATCTTTGTGAAACTCCGAGCAAAAGCGGTATCAAGCTCAACCACGAAAATGCGTTTTGGGGTCCTGAGGGGCATGCTTGCTCGGCTTCATCGCTCCGAGCGCCATCGAGGCCAACCCGGACAAGATTTCGGCCATCACAAGCATGGGCCCAATCCGAACGTAAAGGGGGTACAGCCGGATCACCGGGTGCCTTGCCGCCAACCGATTCATCTCATTCCTCGTGAACGAGGTCTCCCCTTTACCGCCTTTTGAAAAAAAGCTTCGCTTCAAGTGGACACCGAGGCCCGGGAGGCACTTGACATGGTCAAGCAACCCGACAATGGCCCCGATCCTCGTCCCCCAAGCAACGGAGAGGCACTCACGCTATATCGTGGCGGCCACCACGTGAGGTGGTTAGTACCACCACAGTAGTAGAGCGGAAGAAGAAGGGTACGCACTCAAGGTACAAGCGTCCGTGTATTTCATCATCAAGTACTATCCGACTCCAAAACCCGCTACTCCCAGATCCAAAACTTGTATCGCCGTCCTCATCACCAAAAGGAAACTACGTCACTACTTGAGTCACACCCCGTGATAGGTCGTAACATCGTTTCCCTCGGCAAGTCGTCCGAGCCAGGACGCCACAGGAAGAACCGCCGAAGTGGGCACTCGAAATGATGGATCAAGGCATAACATATGCCCCACTTAACGGCGATCAAATCCCAAGTATTGGCTGACTTCATCGTAGAATGGACCGAGATCCAACGCCACCCGGCGATCGTCGATCAGAGTAATCGGACAATGTACTTCGATGGATCACTAATGAAGAAAGGCGCCAATGGCTGGTCTTCGTATCACCCTCGGGTCCGAATGAGGTATATGGTCCGTCTCCATTTCCCCTTGTTGAATAATGTTGCTGAGTATGAAGCTCTCGTCAATGGCCTATGAATCGCCATCGAGTTGGGCATCCGACGCCTCGACGTTTGGGGCGACTCCCAGTTGATCGTCAATCAAGTCATGAAGGAATCAAGCTGCCACGACGCCAAGATGGCCGCGTACTGCCAAGAGGTCCGACGGCTGGAGGACAAGTTCGACGGCTTGGAACTCAATCACATCCCGAGACGCCTCAACGAGGCAGCCGACACGCTTGCGAAAGCGGCATCTAGCCGAGAGCCGGTCCCCATGGGAGTTTTCGCCAGCGACCAGCACAAACCCTCGGTACGCCACAAAGGGTCGGGGCGGGCCGACGACGGCCCATCCGATCCTACCCCGGGGGCTGACCAACCAGCAGCTCCGCCCGACCCCGAGGTCATGGAGCTTGAAGAAGGCACAACACCCGACCCTCCGAACGACTGGAGAACGCTCTACCTCGATTATCTTCTAAACGACACTTTACCAGCGGATAAGACGGAAGGCCAACGGCTCGCACGCCGCGCCAGGTCCTTCGTCCTTATAGAAGGCGAACTCTACAAACGAGGCCACACCGGATCTTGCAAAGAATGCATTCCCGCCAAACGAGTAAGCAAGCTCGTTGAGCGACATCCACGGCGGGGTCTGCGGTCACCACGCCGCACCAAGAACTCTGGTCGGAAATGCATTCCGACAGGGCTTCTACTGGCCCACTGCAGTAGCCAACGCCGAGAAAATCGTATGCACCTGCGAAGGGTGCCAGTACTACGCTCGACAGACTCACCTCCCGGCCCAGGCACTCCAGATGATCCCCATCACGTTGCCCTTCGCGGTCTGGGGGCTCGATCTAGTTGGACCTCTTAAAAAGGCACCGGGGCTTCACCCACCTACTTGTCACCATAGACAAGTTCACCAAATGGATCGAAGCTCGGCCGATCTCTACAATCAAATCCGAGCAAGCCATGCTATTCTTCCTCAACATCATCCATCATTTTGGACTACCAAACTCCATCATCACAGACAACGGCACGCAATTCACCGGCAGGAAATTCATCCGATTCTGCGATGAGCAACACATCCGGATCGATTGGGCGGCCGTCGACACCCCCCGGACGAGCAGGGTCGAAGCTGCTAACGGCATGCTCTGCGGGGGCCTCAAACCCGGGATCTTCAACCGTTGAACAAATTCGGCGCACGATGGGTCACCGAAGCTCCCACCGTGCTCTCGGAGCACGAGAACAACTCTGGCCAGGCCACCGGCTACACGCCCTTTTTATGGTCTCATGTGCCGAGGCCGTCCTCCCGATGGACCTTGACTACAGAGCACCAAGGGTCAAAGCATACAACGAAGAAGGAGCTGAGGCATCCCACCAAGACGCCATGGACCAGCTGGACGAAGCCCGCGACATCGCCCTCCTCCATTCGGCCAAGTACCAGCAGGTGTTGCGACGGTACCACGGACGACGGGTACGGGACCGAGCCTTCAACGTTGGGGACCTTGTCCTCCGCCTCGCACAGAGCAACAAGGACCGCCACAAGCTCTCCCCGCCCTGGGAAGGGCCATACGTCATCGAGGAAAAACTCCGGCCAGGCACCTACAAGCTGAAAACAATCGACGACAAGGTCTTCACCAACGCCTGGAACATTGAACAGCTACGTCGCTTTTACCCCTAAATAAACGCATACTTTTCCTTATCAGTTTTCTGTCTTTACAAAATCCTCGAACTTTAAGTGACGTCCGACCCCCAAATCACAAAGGGTCCGACCTCACTCGGGGCTGATACAACTGGTACATTTCATATTACGAATTGCAAAATCTTTCTAAGTTTTTTGATTCATCCCATGAACAAGTCCTAAAAACTAGGATTGCAAAAATACGTCCTGAGTATAAACTGGTAGGACTGCAGGAGAACCACACCCCGGCGGTTACAATCTCCTTGCTCACCAGCATAAATCAGGACTAAATCACCTGCACCCCTAGTCTTTTCACGAACTTGAACCATGGGAAGGATCAAAGGACACCGAAACCTCCTCCGAAGAGGAAGAAACTGAAAAATGTTTGCCGCGACAAAAGATGAAAAATTTGTTCATTCTTTGCACAAATTCACCACTTACAAAGTAATTTCATCACGAAAATGGCTAAATGAGCTCCCAAGACCAAAAGCTACCCGCTCAGGGACTCCCCCACAAACTTATTCGATTACAACCTCTGCTTAGATCAACCACGACTACTACTGCGGTCTCCGTGCCAATCTCGTCAGGCACAAGCACCAGAAGGAGCTCTTCGTCGCCGTCGAGGGCATGTACACGGGCCAGTAGATCTACTGCAGCCGCCGCGCCACGCTCTCCACTGGCGACGTCCTACCGCGCCGCAGGATCCTCGAGGACGCCGTCGTCTGCAACGTCGAGCATCACGACCGGCGACTGTGGTGTCCCTCCACCGAGGCACCCGGGGACTACGCCATCGTCATCAGCCACAACACCGACAACCACGCCCGAACGAGGGGCGCCCCCCGTCGGAGGAAGGCCACAACGAACCATGGCAAGGACAACACCGCTCGACACCCTCCGGTGCTCCCCCTCCTTCGGCGGCGGTGGCAACCTCTCCTCAGCGAAGGCGGCCCGCACCATCTCATCTACGTTGGATGACCTCCAGCTCGACATCACGCTCCTGACTCATCGACGAAACTGTGAGTATCTCCCTCTAGCATTACCCCCTCTCTCACCCAGGATCCACCGCGACGCACGAGCGTATTCGGTGGAGAAGAAAAGGGAGAAGAGGTAGCGGCTCAGGGGCAGAATGAGAAGCGGACAAGAACCCCCCTCCCTCTCCCTATTTAAGGAAGAGGCCCAACAGATAAGGAAAGGCGAAGGACGGGACCGAAAAACTCTCTGCCTTCCCCCTATTCAATATAGGTGGCAAATCAATGCTGACAGGAACCCGACGGACGGGACGCGCCTGGACCGACGGGATGCCGCGCAATTAATGAGACGCCACCTGACCAAGCGGGCATGACCCACCACCACCCACTGGGCGCAAAGACCAAGGCGCACCCGCACAAGCGACTCTCCGTTCCCCCAGGCAGGACCGTGAGACGACCCAACAACGAAACCTCTGTCCAGAGGGAGCCCAGCAGGCCTCATGGGCCGATCGAACGGCCCAGGTAAAACAACGAAGAAACGACCACTGAAAGATAAGTACCTCTGCTTACTTACTTTAAGTAATAATTTCTTCACCGAGCCACCAACCCCAGCAACGGCGTGAGCACGGACATTGCTCGGGGGCTGTTGAGGGCGCCTATTTGTTTAGACACTCTCTTCGCCCGACCCCTCCTTACGTCTAAAAGCCAGGAACACGGTGTGTGGGTATAAAAACTTTGAATAGAACTGGATGAACCACCAGACCCCACGCCTCGACGGCTACGGTGTTTTTTGTTCACCAGCATAAAAACGAACTCATAGTTCCCCGCACCACTAGCCTCGGCTCTCACCTTCCCGAGAGGGGTTCGAGGGGTCCCCTCTGCAGGCCTCCTTCGCGGAGAGTCCAGTCAGAGACGACTAAAAGCCAATCGGACGGCTCGAATCGCCACCGAGAGGCGTAAATGAAAAATTACGATGCTCATGCAGGTCACGACCAACCCGTCGTAAACAACGGACTCGAAACCACGCGGACACATCTGATAGGAGCTTCCCGTCGCTCACACCACCGAGGTAACATTAACGAACCTGCTTTCGTTTCAAATTTATCGGATATTAAACTCATGCAATCACAGATCGCAACACTTCATGTCGCGTCATGAAGTGGTAGTCACCTCGTTCTATACGAGCAACGAACGACCGAGGTTCGTAGGCCGGCCCGCGAAGGGCTTGAGGCCGCCTCGCGTCAAACAGAGCCAGGGAGAAATAACCGAGATGAGCCCCCAGCGGCCCTGCCCGACCCCGCTCAGAAGCGGGCAGGGGAGTCTCGACCTTTTCTCGTTCGAATCTAACCCCGAGCCAAACCCACAGAATCTCCACCGAGGAGAGGCCAGCGGGCCCCTGAGCCCATCGAAGCAGCTCGGGCATATCCGCCGAGGCGGGTTGGAAAAAGGTGAAATGCCACCAAAGAGTTTCTACCGATCCCATCAGCAAATGATGGACCCGGATTTCACACGAACGTACCCATTAGCGAGCTCATCGAGCGCAACACTCGAGCCATCGAGGCAAGTGTCGTCAACTCAACCCCTCCGGTTGCAAAAACCGAGGGCGGGGTAACACACGAAAAATGGCCGACCCCTATCAGACCCCAACAGGGCTCGGGGACTCAAGCCGCTCGATCCGACATCGAGAGACCGAGGTTTGAAGGTCGGCCCGCAAAGGATACGAGACCGCCTCGCGTCAAACAAGAGCCAGGGGAGAAAACGTAGATGAGCCTCAACGGCCTTCGCCCATCCCGCATTAAGGCGGATAGGGTCATCTCAACCTTCTAAAAAGTTCGACCCAACCCCCTGCCGAGCCCATAGAATCCCCGTCAGAGGGGGAATCTGTTGGAAGACAGGCCAAGGGGTAACGAAACCTTGCCCGGGGGCTTTGCCGACCCCGTCACAAAGCAGCCGGAATAGGTTTTTTCCAGCCGAACACCCCCGATAGTAAGCTCATCGGGCACGTCATTCGAGCCACCGAGGCAAATAACGCCGCCCCAATCCCTCCAAACATGAAGAAAGATGGACGGAACGAACACCACAAAACGAGCCGACCCGTCTCCAGTAACATCCGACCCCAGCAAAAACAAGGGGCTAGATCTCACTCGGGGGCTGGTAAAGGTACGAATACCTCCTCTCTTTTACCGAAATAAGTCTCTTTTTTGCCAAAAGGAAAGAAGGTAAAGATCAAACGAAACGAAATCACGAAACAAAATCAAAAAACTTTGTCTGAACACGACAGTACCAACATCAAGTTCGCATATTACATATAACTACTCATCAAATTTTTTCAACTAATTACTTCCGCGGAGGAAGAACCATCTCTTCGGTCATCATCAGGTCCAGCATAAAAAGGTGCCACCGCCTTCTCCATCTCGTCCAGCTCAGGATCTTCATAAACAGGCGCGAAGCCCTTGCTCATCACCTTCAGGTCAATCTCCTTATCATAATGAGAGTGGGCGACGGCAAAGGCTTGGGTGATCCCGGTGCGAAAAGCATTTTCCTCAAGTTGGCTCACCCGCGCCGTGATACCCGCAACACGGGCCGCAAGCGGGCTGGTCTCCACCGGCTCCACCACCTGCAGGGCATCAAGGACTCCCCCGACGGTTGTCTCTGAAGGTCGTGCTGCCGCTTTCAAATTGAAGCACCCCTCGCACTGGGGCGAGCTCCTTTTTAGTCCAGCGGAGACATTCTCGGCAGCCTGCTTCTGGGCCATCGCGGTTTCGAGATCCACACGAAGGGAGTCTGCCACCTAGCGCGCCTCATCGAGCTCCCTATGAACCGGTCGCGCTCCTCGCGAGCCGCGCTGCCCTCTGAGCGAAGTCTCTCCTCGGACTGACGTGCCCCGTCCCGCTCCCCGCGCAGATGATCGATCAGCACAGCGCCCTCGTCCACCTTCTTCAAGGGCCACGGCTCCGCCCTCGGCCTTCCGCTTTGAGATCCCGCTCCGCCTCCAGCTTTCGCTCTGGTCTCGGCAACCCGCTGGCGGGCTGGGCATCCTTCTCGAGCAGCTCGTCTCGCTCCTTGAGAATCTGGCGGCTTCTTCCTCTTCAAGCTTCGACCTCGCCTTGGTCCTCGAACATCCCGTGGATCTCCTCCGTGTCCCGACACCCCTCGGCCTCCGCTCCTTGGCAACAACAAGTCTGCGGCCCATATCTCTGCGCAAGGGCCTCTTCGGTAAAGGCGGTCCCACTCCACTTTTTGCTCACAGAGGAAACAGGATTTATCCTGCTACGAGCAGCGATAATCTGCAAAAGGAAACCAATATCAAGTTCAAAAACACAAAAGCATATGAAGAAAGAAGAAAACAACGAGGAAGATCAAACCGATACCCGGTCGTTAGGAACAAAGACCTCGCAGAGAACTTCTCCGGCTGGTTCAGAGCCTCCATCATGCTCGAGATCCCGAGGTCAAGGCTCTCCCGGTCCATGCTCTCGGCATGATCGCTCAAGCGAGAGGGCAACCGACGAGGGATCCCAAGGGGACATCCATCGGAGCGGGCGGCTCTCCCCGTGAGGGGAGCGCCACGCCTCCGGCAAAGGGGGGCTAGGCGACTCCCTCCTCATCCTATGCGCCACCACCACGATGTCCGACGACCCTCTGGCGGTGCCCGCCTCCATCTGCCCGCCTCGTCCGCTTGCACAGGTCGCCCGGTGGCACCGATCGCCTCACCCTCGGGGCGCCAACGTGGCAACATCCAACCCCACCGGCTCGGAGTGGTCGCGCCATCTCCACTTGGGTCTCCGGTGCACGACTGCTCCGCCCGACACCACCCGTCGGCGGCGTAGGATCCACGACCGGCAGTCCGCGCCCATCATGGAAGATACCGCCCGGCTCGACAACCGCCGAGGGCGCTGGCTCCACCACAGCGCCGTCGGATCAGCCAAAGACGGCCTCAACATCGGCGCCGTTCACTGCCCAAAAGCAGGCGACATCAGGCAAGAAGAATCGTCCCGCTGAATCGCGATATCTTCTTGGGCGCCACCTCGAGGAGTGGCCCGTCCGCAAAAACCTACGCAAAGGTAAGAGGCGTCAGGTCAAAGATAGAAAGGTAAAAAGGATGAAAAAACACGGGAATCAGCGGCTTACGCGGACGCCTTTGCCCGTCGGAAGCGCTTTGGGGATGAACCCCCAGGTCCTTGCCCCAACTCGTCTGGACGGGGCCTTTTCGAGCCTGCCCCCTGCTCCGAGGCAGGGGGGCTCGTCTCCCTTACCACAGGCACACGGCGCGAGCCCTCCCTCTCCACCATCACCGCAGGATCGGCGGCGGCAGGCCCGCCTTCCTCCTCCCACCGATCCCTGGCCGGAACGCCGTGCAAAGCGGCGGACTCCCCGGCTTCCACCAACTCGCTTCCCTCCGCGTGGAACGCGAAGGGTCCCTGCAGGGGCGGATTGGCAATGGTCAGCATGTCCTCATCCTCCAGGACGCCCCAATCCACGTTGGCGGCTACCTCGCCGTCATCGTCATCATCATCATCATCGCCGCTCACGTCTTCCCCTCGATCCCGTGCTTCTTGCTTCAGCTGCCTCTCCTTCTTCTTCTGCTCCCTTGCCTTCTTGTCCCATTCAGCCACAAGGTGATTCGTAGCCGCCACGGCCGGATCCCTCGGCCTCGGAGCAGGACAGTCTTTGAAGGAAAGCCTCCTCGGCTGGTCCCGAACACCCCGAAAATAAAAAATCAGAAATACGGAGATATTGGCAAAAGAAGGAGCAAGGGAAAAGAAGGCTTACGAATTCAAAGAACCCAGGTTCTGGCCGCATTGGGGGATGTCCGGGCACCGGATATACAATGTCTAGGACGTCACCAGCAGAATCCTTCGTCGGCTCCATCGCCTCCTTAACGCCCTGCGACACTTCAGAATAAGGGAGCGCCTTGTCAACGAGCACCGTCCCCTCGAACGACATCCCGGGCATCATCCGATACAGGGGAAGCGAATGCGCCATCAACGGCACCACCCTCCTCGCATGATAGTCGCCAATAATCCCGACCCCCTTTACGCCCCGATCCATCAGAGCTCGGAGGGCGGTGAGAAGGTCATCAAGGTGCTTCTTGTCCTTTCGCTGGACGCCCCAACCCCACGACTCTGGGGCCTCTTCGATCAGGCGCCCGGTGTACTTAGGCAGGGTAGCACTCAGGTCATCCCTGACGTAAAACCACAACGAGTGCCATCCCTTGTTCGAGGTCACCAGACGCATGAGCGGGTAATCCTTCGACCGGGTAGGGCGCAGATGAATGCTGGCACATCCCATCGGCACATTCACCTCCTTCCCCCCGACCCGCCTCTTCGACAAACTAACGGTGAAAAAATATCGCCACAGATCGAAATGGGGATCGATCCCCAGGAAACCCTCGCACAGGGCAACGAACGCCGCCATGTGTTGAACCCCATTAGGAGTCAGATGCTGCAGCTCCACCTCATAATAATCCAGCAGTCCCCGAAGGAACCTATGCGCGGGTACCCCGAACCCCCGCTCATGGAAGATGGCAAAAGATACGACATACCCTTCAGGCGGCACCGGCTCACCCTCGTCGCCAGCTAGCAACCACTCCCGGACGGCGGACAGTGGGCGGAGAAGGCCACGGCGGACGAGGCCCTCCAGACGCCGGGAGGTGATGCTTGATCTGCCCCATAACTCCATCATAGCAGTAGGGGGAAAGGGCAGGCGCGAGCTCGACGACGGCCGGAACACGAACGCAGGCCGGTCGACGGTGGCGATGCGGGCGCGAGAGGCTGGGACGATGGGCAGCGGATGTTTCAGAACGCAAAGGTAGGGGAGCGAAATACGGAACCTTGGGGGCGAACCCCATGGTTTTATAGGGGGCGATGGACGCGAGAAGGGCAACCGTCCGCCTCGATCTCCGGGCCTGCCACGCGTGCTGCCGCGTCACGTCGCGGGACACGCGCCCGCAGTCCCTATCCTTTCACCCCAAAAATCTCGGCGGACGGATCGCCTTCCCTAGGCGAATCCGGACTCTCTTCCCACCCGGGGAAGCACGGGTCATAAAGGTTTGTTCTCTCTCTCTGGCCCACCTAGGGCCCGGAGGCTTGCTGGCTAGCCCAACTAAAAAAGGATCCGCGGACGATCCGAAATCAAGGGCAGAAGCACCAGTTAGGTCAGCCTCGAATCAGTTCCCAGCGAACGGAATACCACGACCCATTCAGAAAAATGTCCGGTTGATGAAAAATTAAGTCCTTCAACCTTACCCGCGAAGAGACCGAAGAAACCCCCCGGATGATTCACCCTGAATCACCCGAGGGATTGGGGACTACACCCTCTGGAAAGGTAACTCCGACGAGACCGAAGAAACCCCCCGGATGATTCACCCCGAATCACCCGAGGGCTCGGGGACTACACCCACCGGGTGCGCTCGCGCGCACCCTCTGGAAAGGTAACTCCGACGAGATCGAAGAAACCCCCCCGGATGATTCACCCCGAATCACCCGAGGGCTCGGGGACTACTGTCGGGGACCTAATACCGGGGTACCCCAAAGAGGAGGAATCAATGCACCATCGAACGGTAAAAACTCCCGAGAGCGCGGCTGGATAACAACTCACCCGACCCCCAAGGGATACACTCCGCCTCGCCCGACCCCCGAGGGCTGGGCTCGGCCCCGCCCGACGGCCGGGGGACACCTCCGCTTCGCCCGACGGTAAAAGCTAGGTTTTACCTCATCCAACGACCACTGACGGACCTCGTCTTAAACCGATATCCGGAGGCTGGTTCAGCTCACCTGACGAAACGTACCCCGCATCCTCATGATGGCGACTACAGGGTAAGACAAGACATTCGGGTCAACCACAGCGACAGACGCCATGCCCTGCACCCCTGTAGAGAGGTACCGTCAGGATGTGGTAGAGCCAAGCATATGACCGATCTAGGCGTGGCAGAGCCCGAACAGTGTTGCGGGCACCTGCTATTCATCCTCTGAGATTGTAGGCGCCCAAGAACCTCCGGACGAAGAACCCAACGCAGACATACGACAACCACTACGTTCCAAGGGCAAACCAACAGTCACCACGCCACCCGACCCCCTTGGGGTCGGGGCTCGGCAAATCCTGTCCGACACGCCACCCGCAGGGGCGGGATGGGACGTACCCACTTGCTAAACAGTGGCCATGGCACGGCCCACGATGATCTACAGTCACCTCACTCCTGACACGGCCTGCCATGATGGATAGGTCAGGCGTGGGGAAGAAGGAAGGCCTAGGTCCCTCGAAGGACCTTCTACGCCCTTAGTGCTCTTTTCCTTTGTCTGTAAACCCTGCTCCCCCTTGACCAATAAAAGGGAGGGTAGGGCTCCCCACTAAAGGCGGAGGGGGGATCGATTCTGAACAGGTTAACACACACACACACGCACCACACAGCCAAGCTCCAGCAGAGCTCTTGGCGTCCTTCCAATCACTCCATCAGGGACTTGGGGTCTTTCCCTCTCCCAACCATTTGTACCCCCTACTACGAACCTCATTCGGTGCTAATAACACGAGCAGCAACAGACTGGACGTAGGGACATTCGGCCCGAACCAGTATAACCCTTGTGTCCTTTAGCGCACCATCCGGGCCTAACGCGCATCAATTACAAATTTACTCGCCGGTGTTTGTTCGAAACACCGACAGGCGATGTCAAGGTCTTGTTCCTGCAGTAGTCTGTACATGTCGTGGAAGTCCACGGGGAGTTCTACATCATTGCCGGGCAAGTGGAAGTACTCTGCCACAACCTTGACTAGAAAACCATGCAGGCCAGCTTTTGTCGCTTCCATGTACTAGAGATGAAACCTCCTTGTCTCCCACCTTTCCTCGTCGATGAGTTGGGCCTTGGTTATCATGAACTTCCCATGCTCGTAATGGCCGGGGCAGTCATCCGATTCAGGAAATAGATGGAAAGGTGATCTCGGCCTAGGATAGAAATGTTAGTACCATATTATGGCAAAGAAAAGTTATTAGCAAATTATGCTCGCCGCTACCATACCTTTCGAACTCAAGTGAGTATGTGAGCTGCCCTTTGTTGCCTTTAGTCTTCGCCGGCAGTGGAGGACAGTGGCTTGTGCTCGCAATGGCAGTAGGCGGTGTCTTTGCCCCCAGTTCCTCCGTGCCTCCTGGTCCTTTGCTCATGCCCTTAGATGGACTGCCGGGAGGTGGAGGTGGACTTGTTGTTGGAGGAGGAGAACGAGGGTGAGGGCTTGTGCCTCCCGGTGCTTTGCTCGTGCCCTTAGATGAACTGCCAGGAGGTGGAGGTGGACTTGTTGTTGGAGGAGGAGAATGAGGGTGAGGGCTTGTGCCTCGGGGTGAGTTCCTTCCCTTGTCATCCCCGCCATTGCCTTCTCGTCATCGCCGTCGCCGTGATCTGGATCATCGGGGGGACAAGATCCGGCAATGGATGGTTGTGATGCTGGTGTCACCGTCAGCGTAGAAGTCGGCGTCGAGAGAATGATCTCTATGTCGTCCTTGTTCCACATGACTTCGGAACCCAAGGCAGCTCAAAGGATCGTTACCCCTTCTGCATTTGGATATTCCATTTCAAATTCTTCGTATTCGGTCGCATACCATGTAAGTATCACGGCAGCATAGTTGGCAGGGATCTGGTCTTGGTTGAAATCTTTGATATCTTCTTTGGGGTGCATGTAACCCTCACCCACGGTCAACTTTTTCGCCCTGCCGAACGGGATCGTGAGCTGGACGTGCATGGGTTCCCGGATGGCGTCGACGGGGTGCCTTGGGCGATCCTCGATCATCGGCAGTGGCTGCCCTTGTGTCTGCCCTTGTGGAACTTGAGGCACGGCCACGCCAGCCTGTCGAAGCATCTCTGACCTCATCGACACCATATCTGGGTCATTGCTCGTGAAGGCTTCTTTTATGGACCGGCTGATCATTTCGGCCACGCCTTGATCATAGCCCTTCTGAAAGATGCCCTCCTTGTACCTCTGCCTTGACCGGTATGTGGCAGCGTCGGATTGCCATGACTCCATTGAGTTCCAGCTCATCTTCGAGGACATGCCACGGACACGGCTATGGTGCTCGGGGGTTCCCAGCGCCAGGGTCAGCAAGTCCTGGCCCCTGCGAACCTCGAAGCTGTCCTTGGATTTAGTGGCCTCGATGACAGCCCTCTCCACCTCCTCAAACTTGGGCTCATTGAACTTGCTCGTGCCCTCATTGAGCTTCTTCGGCTTGCGGGCATAGATGAAGTCCTTAGCCCTCAAGTCTACACCGTCGTACGGATCGGGAAGCCCGGCGGCAGCTCTAGCCGTTTCTTCCTCCCACCACTGGGGTCTCTTACCAGCAAACCCAGTCATGCCCAAGTGGTGGGGGTGCAGGTTCTTCTTCGCGAGTGCGCTGAACTTGGCGCTCTTTGCCTTTGCTTCTTCTGTTGTTCTTTGTTTGCAGAACTCTTCCCAGTGATGTTCCTTCACCATAGTGTATTTGACACAGGGTGACTTTCCTAGCTTCAGGTAGTACCTGGTCAGCAAGGACTTGAAGTTTCTAAAGGCTCTTCCTGCCACGTGCATGACCCACTCCCTACACTTGTTCAGATCAGCGTCCTCAGGATAATGGAAGCTCCTCGTCACCTCACCCTAGATATGTGTCTTGTAGTCGATCGGGACATTGTTCCACTCCTCCCAAGTGATCTCCACCTTGTCCTTGACTATACATGCCACCTGGTTGCTGAACTTGGCAAGGACCGTGGGTGGCGACAACGGGTTTCCCTCTGGTCCCACCTCATGGATCACATGGACTTCGCCGTAGATTTCCCTCCGGTGCCTCCCGTGTTCCCCCCTTCTCAGCTTTGTCCTCTGACCCCTAGACTTGCCTGAAGTGGTTGGAGATGGAGCGGGGGGTTCTTTGTCCCTGACTTGTTCCTCCTCGAAATTCAATTCTCGAGGCACCACCGGCATCTGTTCAGGGTTTGGAGACCGCGCACTTTCAACTTCGTCGTCCCTCGGTTGGTAGGTCGGATCATCTTCGTCCTCTGTACGACGTTTCTTTGTTGGCCTCGGGGTCACGGACACGTGGCTCTCGAGGCTAGTTGATGATGATGCACTAGGGGTAGGGTCGCGCCATTCGCTTATCGGTTCCTCCGCCATTGGAAAGCTACAATGAATACATATTTCAGTTGTATAGACACAGTTATAGAGTAGTAAAGTAGAGTAGTACTAGAGTAGTAAAGTAGAGTAGTACTAGAGTAGTAAAGTAGTAGTAGTTGGCTCAGATTTGCCCCATAGTCATCACATCGCTTTTAAACTGGTTGCTTGTATCTGGTATACAAGCCATCCTAGTTTAGCGGGGGCACTCGATCATCATCGCCGCTGCCTCAGCATAAAAGGGTTCACATCATTGCATATGCCACTGCCTCAGCTTAGAAGTGTGAAAAGAATCATCATTGCAAATACCAAACAAAAGCCATCAAGATAGTTTCAAAATTCGGCCCCAAAGGGCTAAGTCCTTCGGCCATCAAGATAGAGTAGAAGACTAGAGGAGGTGAGAGTAGAGTAGAGTAGAGTAAGAGGAGTAGAGTAAGAGCTGTACAGCTCAAAAGTTTGTTTGGCAACATAGGCAGCAATAAACCCCCATCACAGCTCAATCAAATTTAGTCAGTAAGAGTAAGAGTAGTAGAGGAACTGCTCAATTTAGTCAGTAAGAGCATAGTAGAGGAGTAGGTAGTAGAGGAGGAGGGAGTAGAGGAGTAGGCAGTAGAGGAGGAGGGAGTAGTAGTAGGCAGTAGTAGTAGTGTACAACAATAGTATAGCAGTAGTATAGGAGTAGTATAGGAGGACAGTAGTAGCAAACAGTATAGGAATAGATTAAGTAGAGAAATAGGTAGCACCACCACCAAAATTATATCAAATTTGGCAAAATTGCAGCAGAGTGGCCAATTCATCTCAAAATTCTCAAAACTTTAGCATGTGATCAGTTTAAAGGCAAGGTGCATCATAGGCAGTGCCATATGCTCAGAATTTTGTGACAAATTTCTTTGGCATCATAGGCAGCAAAAAGAATTGAATTCAAATGCTACGGTTTAGCAAAAGCATCATAGATCAGTAGTATAGCAGTTCAAAATTCACCAAGTGTAGTTTATCCTGTACAATTTTCAGCCGTCCATTCCATATGCTTATACCCCTTGTTCACAACAGGTCATCTCAAAATTAAGTATAGGAATAGATTAAGTAGAGAAAGTAGTAGACAGTAGTAGTAGTATACTACTAGAAATTGCAGCAGAGTGACCAATTCGATGCTGTTGGAGACAACCCGGTATAAATAGGTCACAAATTCTAGCTAAATATGGAAACAGCTCAACCCTGTTGGAGATAAGCCTATAAAGGGGATTGTTAAAAAGACAGCCCGGTTTCACGGCTAAATATGTGCGATATTGAAAATTCCTATCCATGAATTACGTGACTACATATTCAAAGTTGCTTGGCATAATGAGCATATAATTTATAATTAAGCCTGGAAACAGCTCTAAGAGCTCTATGAAACAGACCCTAACTGAAAACTGCCTTAAACACTAAGTTAACAGAAGAATTAGAAGACTCCTCATCATACCTGAAGGAAAGACAGTTTTGCATTTTCACAGTAGATAGAACAACGTAGTGGAACCTAGAGAAAGCTAGGATAGCCCAAATGTGAATCTCTAATTACATTTCAGATGGGGAAAATATAGCAGTTACTACAAGAATAAAATTTGAGCTTTGGAGATAGCATTGTAATTACAAAACCAAGGTACTACGTAGTTCTTACCTCGGCCTGGGCGCGGCAGGTTCCAAGTGAGGAGGTAGCGGCTAGAGCTCCGAGGACGGGGCCCGGCGTGTGGACGGTGACCGGGGAGGAGGACGGGGACGGTGACCGGGGAGGAGGACGGGGCCTGGCGTGTGGACGGTGATCGCGGAGGAGCTCGGTGGCTGGCGCTAGGGTTCCGGGGACGGGGCCCAGCGTGGAGGAGCTCGGCGGGCGCTGGAGCAAGGGTTCTGGGGAGAGGAGGATGGGGGCGGGGCACGGGCACGGGGGAGGAGGACGGGGGCAGGGGGCATGTGCGGTGGCCGCGGAGGAGCTCGGTGGCCGGCGCTAGGGTTTTGGGGACGGGGCCTAGCATGGAGGAGCTCGGCGGCAGAGCAAGGGTTCCGGGGAGAGGAGGACGGGGGCGGGGGTCACATATATAGCCACTGATTAACCACGGCGGTCAATATAATTCGTCCACCGCGGTAAATGTTTACTGCAGCGGGCACTTACACTGCCCGCCGCTATTAATCTAATAACCACGGCGGGCGCTGTTACGTGCCCGCCACGGTTAATACTGCTGCACTAATTTGCCTCTGCCTATATTAAGCACTAGTTAATTGATTAAGTCACTGGGTGAAAAAATAGATAAAAAGATTTCAACATCTTTGGATGTGTATTAACTGCATTATTGGCTGAATAAAAAAAAGAAACTACATTATAGTCCACTGTTCTTTGGATCTCAGATCTTCATAGACATACCAAGAATTGAGCCTCTTGCTTGATCAAATGGGCTACTGGAGCTCAAACTTGTCTTCAATGTTTTCATGTTTTGTCAGAAATAGTATAGGAGTAGTATAGGAGGACAGTAGTAGCAGACAGTATAGGAATAGATGAAGTAGAGAAATAGGTAGTACTAGTAGAGTAGTATTGTATAGTAGTAGTAGTAGTAGTAGATTCAGTAGTACTAGTAGAGTAGTATGGTTCCATGATATTAATAATAAGTTACAAAACTTGTCTTCAATAGATCGAGCTATATTATTACATATATGTTTCTGGGATACATATATCATTTTGGTGCAGGTGCTTTCACCGTCCTCTTCTCACCGTCGGGGTGGGCCCACGGCATCATCCTGGACTTGTTAAATCGGTCCTCGACGGCCTTGATCTTCTTTGGATGATCGGTAAAAAGCTCGAGCTCTGCGTAGTTGTTGTATTGTTCAGGACTCTGCACCCCATCAGCTCCCACAATCCATTGCTTTCCGGACACAACCACATGCCTTTTTGGGTCCTCTGCATATATATAGTAGGCCACTTGCGCGACATTGGTTGCTAGTACCCATGGGTCATCTTTGTAGCCGATACTTTTGAGGTCCACGGTGGTTAGCCCATAACTGTCCATTGCAACCGCATTCGGTTTGACCCACTGGCAACGGAAGACGGTTATGCGTAGGTTTTGGCCGTAGTCAAGTTCCCATATTTCTTCAAATTGCCCATAGTATTGCCTCCTCTGGCCCGTGGACTCTTCTTCGCCCTCGTATCGAACACCACAGTTCTGTGTCGAGCTCTTCTTGTCCTTGTCTTTCGTGTGGAACCTGTAGCCCTGGACATCATACCCTTGCCACGTGGTGATTTGGCTGGTTGGCCTAACACAAGCCTCTTAACGGTCTCTGTATCTTCATCAGGGCATCCTTCAAGGGGTATGTGTTGCTCTTTGAGCCACTCTATGAAATTGCTCTTGTGATGGTTCTGGACCCATGCCTCCATGTGTTGCCCGTCATTAGCGGCGCGGATCTCTTCCAGGTGCTTTTCAATGTATTTCTCCATGCTCACTAACTGATGAAGGATGTTGTAATGAGCTTCTTGCACCGTTCGGTTTGCCACATCGGTGCGTACTTTTCGTCCTATGCACCCCATCCTTGAGGTTTTGCCTTTGTGGTGATGGACATGCAGCCCAATCACCCTCCCATCTCTTATGTACCTCATACACCAGTTCATGGCCTCCTCCATTGTGTATGCCTCGATCATAGAGCCCTCCAGGTAAGCGCGGTTATGGACGTATCTGTTGAGGGTGGACATGAACCGCTCGTACGTCCACATCTGGTGTAGGTACACGGGGCCTAGTTGATGGATTTGATCGACCATATGCATCATTAGGTGTGGCATAATATCAAATTAAGATGGTGGAAAGCACATCTCGAGCTGGCAAAGGGTCTCCGCGATGAACTCCTTCAGGGCAGGCAGCTCAGCCTTATCAATGACCTTCTGGGTGATGCGGTTAAAGAAGTATGACATCTGTGTGATGACCATCTTCACGTACTCTGGACGGATAGCCCTAATCGCAATTGATAGGAACACCGTCAGCATGACGTGGCAGTCGTGTGAGTTGTAGCCAGTCATTATGAGGTCTTTCATGGAGACCAGGCTCTTGATGTTGGAAGAGAAACCAGTCGGCACCTTGATACCCCTAAGCAACTTTAGAAAAGCCGTCCTCTCATCTTGCGTTAGGTTGCAGGCCGCACCCAGGATATCGACTTTACCGTTCTGAGGCGGTCCCGGGTGAAGGTCTGGCCTGATGCCCAGATTGACAAGATCCGTCCGTGACTTGATACCATCCTTTGTCTTGCCCTTGATGCCCAGTAGGACACCGATAGTGCTTTCAAAGACATTTTTCTCCAGGTGCATGCAGTCGATGGCATGGGGTGTATTCATTGTTTTCCAATACGACAGGTACTTGAAGAAAATTGACTTCTTCTTGAAAGGAATGGCGGCGGGGACTTCCTCCATCTGGTCCCGCTTTCGCTTCCTTGTTTGCTTGGGCCCCTCTTTAGGCGCTTCTTCTTCTTTCCAAACTCCACCTGATCCATGTCCTTGACCATCTCATACACCTTTGTCCCCCAACTAGTCTGCGTCGTTTGATCACGCTGCGGCTCGTCCTGATTGTCAAAGTATTTGTTCATAATACTTCTTCTATACCTGTGATTTTTGGTGAGGAACTGTCTGTGCCTCGTGTACACCATCTTATTGGATCCCTTAAGGTAAGTGTAGTAGGTCTCGTCGATGCAAATTACGCAGCCGGTCTTCCCTTTGATCTGCCCCGATAGTGAGAAGAGACCGGGGTAATCGGTGATGGTGACAAAGATGATTGCTTTTAGTGTTAACTTCTCCTTGAGGGATGCATCCACCATCTGGACCCCAACATCAAATAGTATCTTCATTTCCTCCATGAACGGCTCTAGGAACACATCTATATCATTGCCGGGCTGCTTCGGTCCGGAGATAAGCATGGTCAGCATAAGGTACCTACGCTTCTGACATAGATGGGGAGGTAGGTTGTACATGGTGAGCACGATGGGCCAAGTGCTGTGCGAGCTGCTAAGCTCACCAAACGGGTTTATCCCGTCGGTACTCAGTGTGAACCTAACATGCCTGGGCTCCTTGCCAAACTCTGGGTAGGCCTCGTCGAAATCCTTCCACTGCTTGCCATCGGATGGGTGTCGTAGCTTGCCATCGTCTTTCAGGCGGTCAGCTGATGCATGCCAGGACATGAGCTTGGCATCGTCCGAGTTCCCGAATATTGCACGCAGGCGATCGGTCACGGGCAGGTACCACACCGACAGTGCTGGACTTTTTTTGTGCGTGTAACCCTCTTCTTCATCGTCCTGCTGAGCCGAGATCTGTTTGGCCGCACTGCTCTTCTTTGCCCCCTTCTTGTTCTTCTTACGACCACCCCGCAAGCCTCCCTCGTCTTCTGCATCCACGCGACAACCAGCATTTTTCTTGTACCGACTAAAGCCGTATTGCGGACAACTCATCAAATTCTCATACTCATTGCCCCGATACAGGATGCAGTGGTTAGGGCATGCATCAAACTTTCTAAGCTTCATCGCCACTGGCCGGATCAGCTTCTTGGCCCGATAAGTATTGGCGGGCACCTTGTTAGCCGTTGGGTACGTGGTGGCAAGGTAGCTTAACAACTCATTGAAGCTAGTGTCAGACCAACCATGATGAGCCTTCAACATCAACATATGGAGGTTAAAACGGAGCGCCGTGCACTCCTTCGGACAATCGTCGCTGTCCTTATAGAGAGGATCAACTGCTACCTGCTTCAACTCTCTGAAATTCTCCAACCACTTTGGGCAACCCAACACAACGTCGTCTTCATTGAAGTGTTTGACTAGATCTTCAACAAGTTGCACATCCTCAGGTTGGCTCACAGTATCCTGACCATCCCCACCGTCACCGGCTTTGTCGGCCATGTCTTGCATTAGATCATCCACCGTGATGTAACCACGATAACTATTGTCACTGTCAGCTGGCGCAACTGCTGCTGAAGATGATGAGGAGCCGGGTGCTCCTAAAGGATCTTTATTCATCGGTGGTGCTGTCGTCGTCGGCGTCGAAGAGCTCACTCCAGAAGCACCGCCACTCGCACCAACTTTTTCACCGTGAAATGTCTAGACTGTGTATCCCTCGACGAAACCATACATGATCAAATGAGTTTGCACATCGCTGTCTCGGTGGGCTTTCAGGTTCTTGCAACGAGAACATGGACATATGGTTGTCATCCGCTTCAGTCTCTCATGGTGAGCTTTACCAGCAGCAATAAACTTCCTTAATTCAAAGAGGTACCGCGGATCATTCACTCTATCGATCCGGTACATCCATTCCGACCTATCCATCATACCTGCGAACATTATCCGTCACAATCAACATTAAATAAAGAAGAATTAGGAGAAATTGATGATTTTTACGTCCAAAATCATGAAAAAGAGAGGAAATGCCAACAACTAGACACTGGTTTGGCGCAAATCACCATTAGCAACTTCTGGATATGTATTCCAGGACACGTCTACTTGATGCCCAGTATTAATGAACTAGATTAGACACGTCCACTTGTTTGGTTTGAAATTTTTGTTGACCAAATCAAACTGAAGCCGTGATAAAATGTGGCCTAAAAATGATATTTGGTTTTTGACGGAGCCAAAATATGGCTTGTGCCAAAATCTAGCGTAGCAAAAAAATGTTTAGATGATAACCAAGCTAAATTCTTGGTTTTTTCCTTCAAGTAAATATGGTTATGTGGAATCTTGTTTTGTAGATAAATTCTTAATAAATATTATAGTAAAAAGAAATTACAAATTGGACACATGATCAAATAGATATTAGCATTTGAAGTTTGATTATCAACTCAGTACATGCAAAAGCAAAATATAGCAATAAAAAAGAGCCTCCATACATGCAGTAGTGCCAGTGGACAGTGGTCCACATATGCCCAGAAAAGGCGAACCCCAAATGCCAGGCTTGAGGGTGCGTCTAGGAGCGAATCACTCTCGCCTGCTAAACGGTATTTTTAGAGTGAGATTCTCTGCTGATTGTGTGAAGCGATTCTATGAAATAAACTAAGAGGCTAAGAGCTAAAAAAAAGTAGCTTCTTCTGATTCTGTGAAGTGATTCTAAGAGTTTATGCTAAAGAATAAAAAAAATCATTTTTAACCTTATTATCACTTCACCGGAGAATGAGGAGCACAGCTCTACGAAACGAACCCTCAAGCGTCGACGACCCAAGGACGTAAAAATCAGTGGAATATCCAGAAGACCCGTGGAGAAGATGAAGGGGTGGTGCTTTATATTTGTACAGGCTTTACCGCGGCGGGCAAGATAAAGCGCCCGCCGCGGTAAATCAACTCTTTACCGCGGCGGGTAGTTTAAAGGGCCCGCCACGGTAAATCGTATTAACCGCGGCGGGCCATTCATACCGCCCGCCGCGGTAAATAACGATGTCCTACGGCGAGCAAGTAAGGTGGCCCGCCGCGGTAAACCTTTTTCCCGCAGCGGACACCTCGGTGGCCGGCCTCGGTGGCCGACCACCGGTTAACCGTAGCGGGCAAAAGAGGTGCCCGCCATGAAGCCCATTTTGGCCACGCTGCGCAAATTGATTCCTGTAGTAGTGTTATGAGAGGTTTGTCATGCGCTTAAAATCAAGATCACATACACACCACCCAAATATGCACTACTCATACACTAGGGGAAGGTGCAACAACATGCCATTCCATCTAGATCCACCCAAAAATATTGTACTCCTACACCGAGAGTAAACACAAAAAATATTCTTGATAGGATATGCACCAAATAAATGCTCCAAAGTTCTTGTTGCTATCTCTTAAAAGTTCTGTTACAGAAAAGAAGCATGTGGCTATGCAAAAGTTATTCATAAAAAAAAGAGAAAGATGAGAAAAAATGGATGAGTGTCTGAGATATTTAAAACAATGGGTACTTAGATGCCCGTTCGAAAAAAAGAAGAAGAAAAGATGAATAAGATAGCCCATGTTTTCTTGCAAAGTTGTTTTCAGGTTTCAAAAGAGAGATATATTTTCAAGAAGCATAGTAAAATTAGGTTAGCCACCAAATATATCCACCATACATCCACACACATGCACATCTTGATTTGATTGTATAACTCAACTCTCTTTGGATCCGATGTTTGATTTTACAATATATGTATTGCAAGTATGCTCTTTCATGCTTTTTCCACTCCTATGAGCTCCACATAAGCTTTAGTTGTAGGAAGAGGAAGGAATAACACCGCTATTGCCTTGGTGAGGATCCACAAATACCACATATATTGAGAGACTTGAGAGTGTCATACAAAGGAACCTTTGAGTTTTATTTTAAAAAATCTATAAAAAACTCCGGAATAATGGTTGAACAAAGAACTTGAGACATAGTGCTTGACTTGATCGTTCTATCTTTCAATTGCTCACCCAAGTGAAGGCTAAGAAGCCCCATGGTTGAAGTTAATATGGGTAAGTTTGAAAGTCAGATCGGTTTATTCCAATCCGAAGGAGAATTCTTGTTTGAACGCATATGTACTCTTGAGGAGTGAAAGCATCGATGAAACTCCTGATCTATTTACTCAGTTTAGCTTTGCTAAGGGACTAGCAAAGGTTAAGCTTGGGGGAGTTTGTTGACGGTAGTTAACAACCATTATAAACCATCAATATAACATGCATAAGGGCATAAATATAATCACCAACGAAGGTCTAGAGGTTTAAACTAATAAATTCAACAAGTTTTGGTGAATCTGTATTTTCTGCAGGGTTTATCGAGAAAACCATCAAGGTGGACTAAGATGTCAGATTTAATTGCGCTTATCCGTAGCGAAATGGACACTAGAATGTCCTAGAACACTCCACACCGAAGTGGAGGTCAGACCCCGTTATTATATCGGTTCTCCACCCTCCTAGGTTGCATCTAAGTCGTCCTTTAAGTTAATTTGATCTAAGGACTCACGTTGAATGCTCTGGCCTATATATATAAGCCCCTGCCACCCCCTAAGGCATATTGCATAAGTCATTTGAGAAGACAAAAACCCTAATCATCCTTAGAGCTCCATCATATTCTAGGGCATAGCTAGTTAGGCTAGGTCTAGAGGGAGGCAAGCAGGCTTCGCTTGGATTCCCGATAGTGTCAAGAGCGTGGTTTGGTATAATCTTTGTATCCCCTCTCTTTTGTACCTCCATTATTTATATATCCTAGCTACAATTGTTATGACAATATTAGTATTCATCTTATTCATATTCTTCGTTATAATGTTCAACGTCTACTTTGATTATATACTTAGTATAGCTAGTTTATCATTATGTTTATGCATAAATTCGTATAGCGCTCACTCTAAAGTACACAGGGTGGGTGGTCGACATTGTGTAAGCGTGGTGCTTATACATTGTTTACCTGCGGATACACCCTATATTCTAGGTCATGTGGTAGATCGTGGATGTGACACTTCGGTTGAGTCCTTTGTAGTCCACTTCCCGAATATAGGTGCAAGTAGGGTCTAGTTACGAAGGAAGAACAAGCTCTATTCTTAATCTTCTTTAGTAATATCCCTTATGTGTAGATATAAAGATAAGCTTAGCCATGACTACTAGGTGTAATTGCATTAATCAATGTATGCTTTAACTTGTAATTAAGAATGACTTAGGAATTATTACTCTAATATTATACCTGACTATGCTAATGCCATAGAAAGGAGTACTCTGAGTGATTTATCATTATTGATGATCAATACTTATCATATATATATATATATATATATATATATCTTATCCTATGACTTACCCTGTTATGAGTAGAATATTGGTTATGGTTTACTTCTCCATCAATAGTATAACTTATCAGTACATGTCCATGCTAGACATTTCCTATGGTAAAAATATAAATAACAATACCTGGAATACTCCTGGGTGAAGTGCTACAATAGTATAATTATCTGTGAGCTTGTAGATCCTTTTCATTCATATATTTGTATATTCTTCCTAGTCACATAAATTAATAAAGAACTACTTATTATTATTCTAGTAGTAATGCTATATAATACCAACAAGCATCTCTGGCATCATCACTAGGGATGATAACCTAGTAAAGTAATGTTAGGAGATATAGGTTCATAATAGGTGGCTACTAAACAAGTGACAAGTTAATAAATACCAACAGGAGGCGTTTCTAAAAATCTTTTCTGTACTAGTGTCTAGGCCATCGTACAAGAAAATAGTTGGTTGATGTTCCATTTTTCGTTCTATACTTCCTGAAGAGGTATAACCCCTTCGAACCGGGAACAATTATCAATCAACGTACCTTGTTTCTCAATCCAATCCAATCGGGAACTTTGTGACAGTGCGGCCAGCCCCAAGGTAATAGCTATTTCTCTTGCTCTCTACCCTTGATGGTCTTTCCTTGAGTGTTGGATACCAAGAATAATTTTCTTAACAACAGTTTTTGAGCCCTCAAGGATATTCTGTTTTGTAGTAGTTTTGGGCTAGGGGTGCTGCAGCCTGGGTCCAGCCATTGTAGTTCCTACGTACTACCTCTTTCACTGGGTATTCCGTGGTTAATTAGCTCAAGAAAGGAAGTCCAAATAGATAAGTATCAGCCCTAGTTGGTCATTCTGAGGTAGCCCCTGCTTTCAAATGGTTGTGGAAAAACTAATATCAACCAAAACATAAAAGTCTTAGTTTGGCTCTTGATCAAGGATCGATTAAGCACCAGAAATATCTTAAGAAGGAAAAGCATGAATCTAGATTCGTATATTTGTGAACTTTGTAGTCTGTCAGTAGAAGAAACTTCACAGCATCTCTTTCTTGACTGCCCATTTGCAAAGATGTGTTGGGGGATCATCAACCTAAATGTGCTAATGAACTGCAGTTCCCAGAAGTTGCTTCCTTTTTCAAAAACCAGCTCCACTCACAACTTTAATTTTCATGTTGGCGCTAGTCCTCATGTGCTAGGTAATATGGACAGCTAGGAATGATCTGATCTTCAAGGGGGTGCGACTATTGCAAGATTGCATGAACCTGTTCTTTAAAGAACTGATGCTACTCTCCTTCAGCGACTGACAGTTCGACCCAATTACTAGGATATATCGACCGACTGTCCAACAGTGAATTAAAGTAGATATAGCGACGGACAAGCCATCACAATACGTTAAATTAGCGACCGAATGTCTATAGCAAATCTTTAGCGACCGACTGTTCGACCATAATTGTCAACTTTTAGCGATCGACGTCAGACGGCAATTTGGTGTTGTGGTGTAGTTGTAAAGTCAAGCCTCTGCCAATCGTTTGAGCTATGGACTCAAAACCTGGGATAGACTGCTGCCTGCTTCTAATGTTTTTTGTTTCTTGATTTTTCTGTTACTGTAACCTTAATTTCTTTTGAACTCTTTTCTGTTGGTTAATAAATTAGCTGTAGGGGCTTGGGCCCCTCCAGATTCCTCAAAAAAATCACAAGAGGCAGACAAGAAACTACACCCTTAGGACTAATTTGTAAGCAAGGGGAGGCACACCCAATGATAGAAAACCCTATATGAATAACTTAATGGGTTATTCAAATGATATCCCAATGGATTTCACACCCTGCACTACTATGGATTTCTCACCCTGCACTACTACACAAATCTTTTTCGAGGCGGGCATTTTTTATCAGCGGAGGCGGGCATTGCAACTGCCTCCGTGGCTCCGTCCAAAGGTCAAGGTTGATTGTGGCGGCCTGTTAATCCCATTAACAGAGGCGGGCGTTTTAAAATGCCTGCCTCCGTTAATGTTCTCCAGAAAACCAGAAAACCAAAAAAACTTGCAACTTTGGAGAATCGAACCCACGACCTGACACTCAATACTACCACGTCTCTATCAGTGCACCGCACAATCATTCGTATCTATATATAATATGCTATCTTTTTATATCAATATTTTATAATCTTAAATTACATATTTGAGCTACTAAATGAACTCAAATGAAAAAACTTTTAACTACAAAGTTTTAAATCTTGTGAAGTACTACAACTTTGCTATAGGATGTATCCCAATCAGAGATAGTTTGAAAAATTCAAAAAATTGAGTCTCAGAACATGTAAATTTCGAACACATATTTGAGACTCTAGGTGACTTTGAATCAAAAACTTGTCAATATCAAATATGTAGATCAGGTCGGACACTAGAACTTTGGTATTAACTATGTAAACATTTGAGATCGTTTAGGAATTCAAAATTTTAAATTTCAAAATCTATAACCTTTGAACACATATTTGGGACTCGAAACATCTTCAAATTAAAAACTTTTCAACTACAAAGTTGTAGATTCTATTAAGAACTATAACTTTTGTGTAGACTATGTCAACATCCGAGATCATTTGATAATTTAAAATTTCAAATTTCAAAATTTGTGCACTTACAATAATATTTTGGGACCCTAAACAGTTTCAATTAAAAAAAAATCAACTACAAAGTTGTAGATCTCGTCGAGGGCTACAATTTTGATGTATAGTATGTCTTCATCCGAGTTCATATAAAAATGTTATGAATTATTTTTTGTTGCAATCGTTAACCAAGGCGGACATCTTAAGACGCCCGCCTCCGTAAATCGATTTACGGAGGCAGACGCAATAATCGATTAACCGAGGCGTTTGGCTTATGGTGCCCGCCTCGGTTAATCCATTAACGGTCGGTTAATCGTGAATTAACCGAGGCGGTTGGATTACGGTGCCCGCCTCGGTTAATCCATTAACGGTCGGTTAATCGTGAATTAACTGAGGCGGTTGGATTACGGTGCCCGCCTCGGTTAATGATTAACCGACACGGTTGCTGGGCCGGCTGCCCGGCCACCCAATAACGGAAGTGGGCAACCGGCCCGCCCGCCTCCGAGGCCAAAAGCCAAACGTCTTGCTTAAGTTTTTATGTAGTAGTGCTAGAAAAAGTCAGGGATTTCAAGGGGATTTGAGTTTCCAAATTAGCCCTTAATAAAGTAAATGGCTAAGCTGTTGTGAACTGATTCACTTGGTTGCTCAGAGGATTAGGTAGGAGCTCAGCCTGGAGCCTCGTCCATTTCTGGGTCCACCCCGTGTGCGAGTGAGCGGAAAGTGGAGGACTTGAGGAAGCAACGCAGCACGGTGGAGGGGCTGGAAGGATGGCAGCTGACTGGAGCGGCTAATTGTGGGCAAGCAATTGCGAACTTGACAAAAATTTCGAGCACAGAAAATACCTTACCGTACGTGTCTTCTAGTAATTATAAGTCGGATATATAATTCTATATTACCAAATGTTCAGGTCTTGCTTGGGATGTCAATCTCACCTTGTAATTATAAGTCCTTATGCTTACCGCACCTTCCTACCTAATGCATGACACTGCTTGTTTAAATTTCTCTTTCTGCAATTTTTTCAAAGCAAATGGCTTTTCTGGTTTCCTCTGGATCCAGGCCAATCAAAGTATCGTCGTCACTAGGATTTGTTTAGAGAAAGCAGCGGCAGAGCTAGAATTTTTGTGGAGCCTGGGCGAGACACAGCAAGAATACGTACACAAGCTATGCGTTTCCATTAAAGTGACCCAAGAAACTTGTTTGAAGGACAATCACGCATTGTCAGCAAGCTAAATAACCAAGCAAAGAAGCATGTCCCGTGCAAATTTGTTTTTTTCGTCTTCTCAAATTACCAAGTGTATTCACCACTCGAAATTCAATTCTGTTACAAGCCTGCTACTCGACTGATAGATGGAACACATGTTGCAATATGCTCACTATGGGTATAGTTGGCCAACCGGGCCGCCCGGCCCGGCACGGGCACGGGCCCGGTCAGGCACGGCACTAAGCGGCACGGTGGCCCGCCGTGCCGTGCCTGACGTGCCACCGTGCTGAGACAGCAGCCCAGGCACGGCCCTATCAGGGCTGAAGCGTGCCGTGCCGTGCCTCCAGGCACGGTGGCACGTCAGTGCCGTGCCAGCCCATGGCCAGCATTCTCACTGGCGCTGGCCTCAAACGGCTGCCAAAACACAAAAGAGAAGAAGAAGAAGTTAGATCGGGAACGGAGAAGAAGAAGAAGTGAGACCAGATCTAGGGTTAGGGTTTCTTACCTCCCAGTCGCCGGCGACGTAGAAGGAGCTCCGACTCCTCCGAGCAGCAGCGGATCAGCGGATTTGTAGAACAAAACACATAAGTTAGAGAAGAACTGAAGACGAAGAAGCAAGATGAACGGGGAGCTGCGGGATGACGAGAAGAAGTAGAGGTGGGTATCCTACCTGGATCTTCGTAGCTCCGGCTCAGGAGCCGCCCGAGGGCGAGATGTAGAGGAGGGGACGACGGCGAGCCGCCGTCGCCCTCGCCCCTGGGAGTCGCCGTTCGCCACGGCTGACGGAGCGCAAGCGAGGAGACCGGCGCGGGGGAGTGGGAAATGAAGTAGGGTTTCGGCCTTTCGCCTTTCGGGTGGGAGAGGGGAGTGAGGCCGGCGCGGCTTATATACACCGCGTTCCAACGGTCGGATCCAACGGTTAGAATCATTTAGGGTTCCTGATCCAACGGCTGGCATTCATCAGGCCGTGCCGATGCCGGGCCAGGCCGCTTTTCCGTGCCGTGCCCGTGCTGGCCCATGGGCCGAACTCAAGGCCCAGGCACGGGACGGGGCCATGCGGGCCGGGCCGTGCTTGGGCCGTGCTTTATCGGGCCGTGCCCGTGTCAGCCCAGCGGGCCTGGCCCATCTGGAAAACTTTAACTATGGGTGTGCTTGGTTGCTTTCACGATGTTGCGTATATCATATATTCTACATGTGCGGAAGCTAAGCAGACTCAGTGGATGCATTAGTCCAAAAAATAGATATTTGGTTGGTTATGGATATAGTAATCTTGCTTCTGCGGATGTAATAACCCTGTAAAGATGTTTCGGTGCCTATATGGGTATATACAGAGTCTCTTAGATAAAGGATCATGTGTGGGCCAGCTCAAAATGCATTGCATTCATCAAGCTAGTATGACCAGTAAAGCTTATTTTGAACATATCCATCAGGCTAGAAGGAGGTCGCAATCAAACAGTTTTTTGGGCTATATGAATCCACCAGCCATGATGAAGAAGAAGATGCAGCCAACCAAACACCGTGCGTGTCTTCTGCTAATTATTAGTCGGTATATTGTCATTATGCAGATGCTTTCGCTTTGACGAGCTTTCCACGCCACTTCCTGTGGATATAATTCGAATTACCTAATGTTTATATTAGGTCTTGTTTGTGGTGACAACCTCTCAGTGGAATTTGGATGAAAGAGCGTCAAAAAGTTTTTATGCTTACCGCCACCTTCCTACCTAACACATGACACAGCTTGTCTAAAAATTCTTTCTTTCAGCAATTTTTTCAAAGCAAATGGCTTTTTTTGTTTCCTCTGGATCCAGGCAAATCCATTTATTGTCGTCACTAGGAATTGTTTAGAGGAAGAGCTAAACACTGGAATCTGCCATGAATACGTACCACAAGGTATGCGTTCCCATTAATGTGACCCAGCAACTTATTTGAAGGCCAATAATTTCGCGCATTGTCGGCAAGCTAATTAACCAAGCGAAGAAGCATGTCCCGTCCACAGTATGAACAAATCTTTCTGTCTCAGAACAATTTTTTTTAGATAATAGATAAAATTCAGCTTCATCCCTTTAAAATGAAGGGAATCAAACCAATTATTACAAACGTTTGGCAAAACAGAAAGCTGGCCAAACTTAAGATTAAATCTAACAACAAAAAACCATCCATAAGAGGTGAAGAATTGTAAAGCCAACGTTTTTGTTTTCTTCACACCGTTCCAGTTGTGCCCAATGCATTCTCCTGAATAAAACTTACAAAAGTTTTAGGTTGACATCTATCAAAAATGATTTCATTCCTTGTATGCCATATTATCCAGTAAATATCAGCACCTCATGTTAACAAAAGAGCATTTTTTATTCAACCCCGTACTAGTTTGGGCTCTTGTTAAGTTTGAACAAATTTTATCGTTTTATTCTACTTATTATGTCCATGGAACGAAGTGCTGTTAGCCCCTCAACATATTTTAGGAATTTAGAGAAATTTTGGCCACAGACAAACTAGGATAAATGTGCTATTCTTTATTTGTTATTAGTGCTGTAAGAAGTTTTTTGAATTTTGATGACTGCCCATCCTAGCTTTTACGAGTCCTGTTGTCCATGTTTAACCATCACTACTGGAAAATAGGTCTGCTATGACTGGAGCCGTGGGGCTGAAAATCACAACCCTGCAGCTGCAAAGACATCCATCTATCTCCACAGTCCACAGGTGAGCTCTGTTTGCTGCATTCATTATATTGTGATATTCATCCTGCAATCTTTATTGTATTATTTCAGCCACTGAACCTCTTAATAGGAAACTGAAGTCTTTTATTTCCACAGGCAGGAAGTGTTAGATTTATTTCCACATCGATAATTGATGGTGGGGGAGCACAACATATAAGGCGTGTAGTCCTCACCTATAAGGCTAGTCTTTTTGATTGAGTTAGGTCTAAGGCCTAGGTATGTTGTGAGCTCTGGTGGACCAGGGCCCAAGGGGCGCCAGCTCATGGGTATAGCGAGCTGGGCCAGATTGTTGGACCAGATTCCACTATATACTCTAACAAGTGGTATCGGAGCCCATGGTCGGAAAAACCTAGAAAATCTCGGGGGTCACATTGTTTGGTTTAGTCCCACATCAGAATCTCAGGTGTCACATTGTTTGGTTTAGTCCCATATCAGTAATTGATGGTGGGGGAGCATAACTTATAAGGTGAGGTTAGTCCTCACCTATCAGGCTAGTATTTTGGGTTGAGTTAGGCCTAATGCCTAAGTATGTTGTGGACTCCGGTGAACCTAGGCCCGAGAGGCACCGGCTCGTGGGTATAGCAAGCTGGGCCGGATTCCACTGCGCACTGTAACAGGAAGTGATTGCATTGCAGAAGATGTTACTTAATGGCTGCACAAGAAATCATGATGTCATCCACTAGTTTTGTTATGCCCCCCCCCCCTCCTGTCTTGGAAGTCTGGTAGATTGTAAATTTCAACTTACTTGTAGGCGCCAATTATTCTAGAGTTTCTGTTGAGAGAATTAACATGCTGTAGTTGTGTGTGGTCTTACAAATATATTGTCTGTGGAGGTTCTGTGATAATCTCCTTGCTTGTTTTGGCGGTAAAATCAGTGTACCAAAGAATGTTGTGATGTAAATTTTCATGCACATGGATCGATAATAATGGAGTTGTAGTTCACATACAAATCCCGTTCTTGGTTAGGATGGGCATGGAGCAATCCATGGATACCCACCGAGCCAATCTAGTTCAATTTAATAAGGTAAAGTTTCAGTCTGACTGATGAAAAGTTTGTCAGCTGAACCAGAGCGGATAGGTGGACTCTTATTTCTGGGCTGGTGAATTGATTTCCTTTGTCCAACTAGAGCTTGAAGAGTAGTTTGCATTTGTGACCAGATGGCCTTGAGGGATTCAGGTGATGATTGATTTGTGGTGTAACTTATAATCCATACAAAAATCTGGTGTAGCAACTGATGGTATGTGCTTCGGAAGTCTTGTGGCATCGAAATTCTATTGATAGTGGTGTAAATTTTGCTAATGTGGTCTTTTTTTACCTCAAGCCATACATGCCAAAAATTAGTAGCGACCGTGGTTTAGTAAACCTTGTTTTGAAGATCTCCATGCCCCCCCTCTCACTCCACCACCCCTCCACCTCAACTCTGGCCCTTCTTCTCTAGGTCTTCACGCGGTAGCTGGCCAGATCTAGGCCGGTGCCGGCGGCCTGCGCCCCTATGGGGTCGTGAGCACCTGCCCGCAGTTGGCTAGTCTGGCCAGGGCCATTGCCTGCTTGCCTTGGCGTGGCTGGTGCCTGCCCATGGCGGCCAGTGCGCCAAGCGGACGACCGATGCTGCGGATGCCAGCGTCACTCGCGGGACGCTATGGTGCCTACAATGGCTAGATCTGGCGGTCTAGGTGCCTGCGGCGGCCACATCTAGGCGCCCGTTCCTGGCCTGGTCGGGCCTGTCGCCACAAAAAAGTGTCAACATGCAGCAAGCCAGAAGGATCTGCTTGGGATGAGCCCGGAGATCTACTTGGCTTCAACGCAGGACCAGACGATCCTGCGAATTCCTAAAAGTGTGCCAGTCAATTTGACCTACAATTGACAAGAAGAGAAAGTTCATCAGTAATTTAAGGTTGAACATGCCGGTTTTGCCCAGACAGTTCCAAGTGTGCTGCTTCGGGAGCAGCCAGACGGGAAAATCGACTATATAGCTGATACGAGAAGAAATCGACTGTTAAGGCCAGTAACACTCGTGGGTCATGATTGATTTTATAGTAACGAATGCAATGTGCCCAAATATAAGTAACATCATCAGCTAGGTAAGTATAACCGGTGTAAAGCATTGAGCCGATAAGTTTAATGAGAAAGGATATAACATGCTAACAAAATCGACTATCTAGTACAAAAGGATCTACAAATGCTTTGAATCTAATCTGCTACCATCAACAGTGAGGTTCGACCGGATCGATGCAGCTATGATGATAACAACAAACTAAAGCCAAAGAATCTATAAAACCATCTATACCTTGATAGGTTTGTGAAAGACATGCTATATGTGTGAAAGCACAGGCGAATCGACTGAAATAGCCGATTCAGGTAGAAAATGGTTCATAGCATGAGATCAATCGACTATTTAATACGAACAAATTTATAAACTCATCAAATCTAGCCTATTATCTTTAACAGTGGGGTTCGACTGGATCGAGGACAGCCATAATAAAGATAATAGATTAAACCTTTAAAGTAAACAGATCTATTCACATTTTATAGGATCATGAAAACATACCATGAGCGTTAAAGTGCGGGCGATCGGCTATTTAGCCGATGCAGGCATAACAAACAACCAAGATCACGCTTCGTCGAAAGCAAGTCTACCAGCTAGCATACCCCGATCTAAAGTACTAATAGTCGGGATCGACCGGATCATTGCATCCATAATAGCGAGCTATAGACCAGATTCAACTAGCTAGTAAACCTTCTCAAGATCAAACATGTCTTAACCGCATACTATGCACGATCAAGATTGAAGTACAACAGCCGATAAAACATAATCCGTCGTTTAAAGTAAGAATCATCGCAATGTGACAGAGTAAACGATGGACTAAAAGGATGTGAGGCCAATCTAGATCAATCTCGATCAGGCAGGTTTATATTGTAGAAACTAATCACAATAAGGACATCAGCAAGATCGGTAACTTAATGAATCTACCCGAAGGATGCCACCCTTAGGTAGAGCCGATAACTTGACCTTAGTCTAATTCGAGCAGTGGAGGTCGAACTTACCCGATGCAGCCATACTTGAACTAGATAAGGATCGATAACTATCTTATACTAGAGCGTAAGAGGTCGGCCGGACCGATGTAGCCTTACAAACAGAGGTATAAGCCATGACGGTACTTACAGACAAGCCAGAGGTCGGCCAGACCGATGCAGCCCTATTTGTTGAAGAACTCGCCGAGATCTACACTACTCCTACTCCTAAGGGTTGACGTAAAGCCAAAAAAGTAATTGGTATTGATTGATTGGATCTCCTTTTATGATAGCCGGGGTCCAATATTTATACTCAGAACCCAAGCATGAATCCTACTCAAATACGACTCATTACAATTTTTAGTATAAGAGAAAACATTGCTAACTTAAAATAACTTGGACCCTAATCTTTCCCTTTTTTATAGTCCGACATGTTTCTCCTGACGCCAATCGTAGCTTATTGACGTTATCTGCTGATGTCATCCGAAGAGAGCCGATCCCAGTACCGTATCTAAACCAGATGATATCTATCCTTACGCAATCGATTCCTTGATGACACAATCTTGAAAGCTTCGAATTCCCGCGTTCTTCTTCCCAAATTTTGGTGTAAACACATGCCCCCTAATTTTAGGCTAAAAATGATTTTATTCCAAAATTTCTATTTACCTGTTCACCACGTCGCAACCATTTATTCCGAGATATATCTATGACTCTTGATATTCTCGATCTGAATTTTATATAATAACCCAACAGTATCATTTCCAATTCATTCGGCCCATTTACTTTCCCCTTCTTCTTTGAGCGAGCCTCAACAACCAAAGCCGCCGCTACTAGAGCTCCAACCCTAGCAGTTTTTCCTCTGCTCGAGTTGCTCAGCAAGTCATTCCTCTGCAACCTTTTCTGGATTCAGATCTATTCTAACTAAAATGGCGACCAGTGACTATATCTCTAAGGTACGTCTCCAAATCTCCACCCTTCAACTATCAGCCGATGCTCTATATTTTTTCTCTTCCTTAAGTTTATCTCATCTGGCTTTCCAGGGGATGGAAAATGAAATTTTGATCCCTTCATCTGTTGTTCCAAACGCTTATTACCTTGGACCCATGGGAGATGCTGATCCTTTGGATTTTATCAAACAAGAAACCAATTAAATTCCTTTTAGGCAGTCCTTGGTAGATCTATCTTCTTGGAATACCAAAAATCCCATTAGGAATTGGCCCAAAATGCCTAAGGGCTAGAGAGACTGGTTCCGTAGAGTGTCAGACAAAAAGGGCGGAGACTAGGAAGTTTACAATTTAAACCAATGCCTGACTCTTTCACTGTCTAGAATGGAGATAAACGATTCACTCCTAATTGTCGCTTCTTACTTCTGGTCCAACACCTTGAATTCTTTCGTCTTTGATCATGGCCCAATGACTATTACCTTGGCCGATGTTTATATGTTGATTGGCCTTAGAATAACAGGAACAATGTAGCCATATGACCTCCTAAGTGTTGGGTCAAAGAAACTGGCTAAAATATCGGATTACACAGGATGGGCAAGCTATATCCAGAACCACATGGGGAATGAATCGACTGTCAGCGAAAGAGAACATGTGGCTTTTCTGAACACGTAGTTAGAAAGATTCATTTTCTACAGGTCATCTTGTGGTCCGACTTACAATCATAAAATCATGGCAGCGCATCTAGTAGTAGATGTTGAGATCCCTCTTGGAAAGTATCTGTTGGGATTAGCTTACCATTTGATGTATCAGGTGGCCGCTCAGCTGCTGAAGAATGAAGCAGTGCACACTATCAGCAGCCCTTGGTGGTTAATACAAATGTGGTTAAATTTGTATTTGCATAAGATTGTAAAGCCAAATCTCCAGAATTTGAGCATTCCCTCCTCCAACTTTGATGAGTTGCTGTTGATGTTGGCCATTTCTTCAAGAAGTTTTATAGAGAGTTTGATGTTGATATTCTGACTTGGCTACCCTGTGATGAGGATGAGAATAATGAGTTGGTCTTCCCTTTCAAATTTTGGTTTAAATCAGGCTACTCAGACGAAACGACAGTTGCAATCTTCAATTCCTTCATCAAACTTTGCATTCTTCCAGCTGAATTTCATCACAGCCACGGCAAAATGTCTACAGGTTCCTTCCTTCTAGGCAACCTCCCAACCTATGAGTTTTACAACCCTTCTTTTATAGCTCGTCAATTTGGTCCTGGCTAACTGCCCCCTAGGCTATTTTTCAAAGACATACTGAAACTGAGAGAAGGCATCAGTGAGGCAATGGAAGCTTCTAGAGCTTTTCAGTTAGGATCAGATCTTCCTTCCCTCTATCTACATGAATGGACCAGAGCCTCTTTCACTTTCCATTTATATGATCTCTGGTGGCAATAATGGCACTCCCACCTTTTCTGCAGGCCAGTTCATCCTAACTTCATGGCTCTGGATGAAGATTTTGCTCCTGACAGTGAGGTAACTAGCTAACCCTTTTGCTTTCATAAAGATCATCTACCAAAGTCCTTCTGTTAACTAACAGAACTCCCTTGCAGGATGCTGAATTCAATCCCCCAATTGTTGACAGAAAAGGGCATGCCATAGAGTATTATCCGCCATGTCCAACCTTGAGACTGGGATCAACTGCACCTCCACAGAAGAAGCTGATAAAAACCCAAGCTGCTTCTACAATTGTAACACACCAATCCTCAAAACGCAAGGCAGCCGAGGGGACAACCTAGAAAACCATTAGTGGGAAAAGGCTTTGTAGAATGAGACCATCAACTGCTCAGGTAAAACAATTCATCCTCTTTCCAAAATGATATTCAATTTCTAATTCTAACTCTTTCCTTATAGTTATCATCCATTGCATCTAAATCTGCTCTGGGTACTGAACTACTATCCTAGGCTTTTAAATCAGTACCAACCAAACCTTCAGCAGTCGATCCTCAAAAGGAGCCAATTTCGGTTGAAACAACAGAAGACGAGAATCCTCCCACTTCACTTCCTGATGTTGTCAAGGTATCTCCCCCAAACTCTTAATTTTTATTCAATTTTCACCTTTCATCTATCTATTTATTACGTCAGACACTCCCTGAGGAAACACCCACGCAAGAGCAGGAGTCTGATAGTCTACCCATTGAAAATGATCATGTTGTTGTTGTCACCCAGACTATCGATTCCCCAGTTCAGCACGCAACTGATGGTAAGAAAATCATATATCTATTTTATCCTTGTGCAACAAACATGAACTAAAAAAATCTTCCTCGATGTTTGCAGATACCAATGTTGAAAGTTTAGAGCTAATTCAACCAAATACCATTGGTGCATCATCAGCTTTTCCTTCTCCTCAGATAGAGACTACCACAGAAAAGGTACTGTATCCACTTCACCATTTATCTTATTATAAACTGATTCAACTATCCTAACAAGATTTTCTTATATATAGATACTTAATTCTCTAGCTCCGAGCTATTCTTTCAACCTTAAAGAGTATATAGATGAAGATGAACTTAGCTCATTACTTTTCTAAAGAAGCCTTATTAGAAGAGACTAAAAATTGGCTAAGGGACATATTGCCAATGCTTGAGAAGGATATAGCTGATTTGGTCTAAGATGCAGACTCAATGCAAAGAGCCTTCTTAGCCATTAAGGATAATTTATCCCCAGATATCATCAAAGTCTTGTCACCTTTATCCATCAATGAAGATCAAGCCCCAAAGGTGAAAAAGGCTTAGAGGAATTTGTCTAATCATGAAGCTTTATTGGCCAAGAAGAACTCCAATAGACAAGAGGCTAAAAAGCTGGCACAACTGATCAATAATTTGAAGAACTCCTCCCTCAGGATCGAGCTAGAGCTGAACTAACTAGAAGCCAAGTGTGCAGAACTTGAGATGGAGCTAGAGAATGTGAAGGCTGCCATCGATCGCCATAAGTCCAATCTGGCTCAAATACCGAATGCCATTAAGCAGAAGAAACAAGAACTGCTGACCAAGGTCAGAGAAGGCAAGGCCATCTACTGTAGCCTTGAGAATATTCCTGGATCAGCCGAAGAAGACAAACAACAAATCATAGAAGTCGATGCCATCCGGCTAAAAGCATTGAAAGCAATCCAGGAAGTTCTAAACTTGTAATCTGCATACCAACATGTATTTTATGTGGAATCAATGATAACCATATTTTCTATTAATCTATTATCTTTCTTGTCTCAGCTAAAGAGCCGATTTGAAAAATAGCCGATTCCAGACCCCTGACTTTAGTCCAATTAAGTCTGAAAACACAGCCTCCATTAAGAAAACTCCTCAATCTCCTGTCCTTAGTTATCAATGCCGCATCCTCTCCGGCATTAGTGGGCCAGTGCTTCATCTTCTATTAATTGTTGTTGCCTTTTGCATGTCCTGAGATATCTACTACCACGCTTCATGGTTATAAATACCAGCCGAGGGCTCTGGCCTAGAATACATCTATACTGGCAACTGCTTCTATTCTTTGCTCTTCTCTGCCTTCACAAATCCTATAGCGGTTTTCTTCCCCCTTTTTGTAGATCCAATCAACCCTATGGCTGGCGAGGACAACTGGGGCAAGCATGCGGTGGAGGACGTTCCGTAGGAGAACCTACCGATGAGCCAGTGCCTCCACCGTATGAGGTGAGATCGACATCTTCTGCTCATGGCAATGAACTTTTCTAACTTGTTTATAGGTTCGTCTTGAATGATAGCCTTCGTCCTCTTCCTCCCAGGGCCGACGAGCTCTCCAATGCTGCATCTGATGCTACCTCCGTGCCGGACTCATCGTCGAACTCCTCCAATTCCTACAACGGCAATGACGCCTGGCGTTTCCTCCGGGAGTGGAGGGCAACCTAGGACCGTTATTTCGAGGCAACTCAGGAAAAATGGTCAGCTTGAGATCTGCCTTGGGGCCTCTCAAGCCGCCCTCCTCACTGCTGAGAAAGAGGCCAACGCTGCTCGGGCGTGGCTGGCCAAATCTGACGCATTGGTGACTGGTAAGATGAACTCTAAGAAAACTCTTCTTCTAATTTCCACTGTCTTTATCCTGATAGTTCCTTTGTTTCTGTGATCGCCAGCCCTGACGGTGTAGTTGGAGTCCCACCGACTGGCAGCGAACATGGCTACAACGGCCGTCAATGCTCGGGGCCCCCTCATCAATGCCCGCCTCCATGATGTCTCGATCCGTGTCCAAGAGATCGCCCTTCATGGCGTCCGTCGTGGCGCATCGGTGGTGCTTGCCGTGGCATAGGTCTAGACCGGGTATGAGCTTCATACCGTGGAGACTGGTTTCCCGATGGGCGACGGCCCCGAGGAGCACGAGGAGTTGATCGAGGACTTCGTCGATGTAGCGGAGGCCATCATGGACATCACAGTCGCTCAGGATGTGATAAATAATGTCTTCGATTAGTTTGTATTTAGGGCAAACTAATCAATAAATAAAATCTCTGTTTTTCTATGATTATGTCTTAGTGTATTCTCTGCAATGCCTTGTGTATACCATAATCATTTCTGTGTTGGTTTTTTGCTCTATAGGCGATACATATTGTGTCCGCTTTTCCCCCTTTTGGGGTAGTTTTTGACCAAAAGGCGATACCCTTCTGGTACCGGCTATTAGAGCTGATGACTGAACAAATCGGCTGTCAAGTATTGATCTGAATGCTAGGATAATATCCCTTTAGACATTTTCCATTGATCGCTTCTTGATAGGTTGCACCAGAACTCTTCAAACCAAAGATCAAACAATTGATCGATCTAGGCCAGGCATCTCATTGTATTCCTAAGCAAAACAATCTTTAAATTCCTTTAATAAACCCATCAACTCTTGCTTATACTCAGGATCCAACTTAGCATTCACATACATCAGCCTAGGCCTATCTCTAGGACCAATGTCTATCTCCTCTAATTTATCAGCCGATGTGAAGCCATGCCCTAGCTTACCACATGTTCCATCTATTGGACTATCCATTAAAACAAACTCTCAGAGCCGATTGCTTAGATCGGCTGTTGGCTTTCATCATTGATCTTAATGAAGCCTCCTTCCCATAGCTTGCCAGAAAAACACTCGAAGTCTTCCAATTCCCAATACATTAGATCAGTGTTGCAATACTTACAGAATCATCAGCGTGAACCAACTCAACATCATCTCCATGCCACTGAATCAAGCATTGATGCATAGTCGATGGTACACAACAATTTGCATGAATCCAATCATGACCAAGGAGTAAACTGTATGAACCTTTTCCATCAATGACGAAGAATGTGGTGAGCAAAGTCTTAATTCCGATCGTCAATTCGACGTTCATTGCCCCCCTGGTTTTGGATGCATTACCCCCAAAATCCTTAAGCATCATGTGAAAGGTCCTTGTGTGGTTTTGGTAATTGAGTGACAACCTAGGTGGACTAATTGTGTTTATGTGAGATACATAGGTGATTAGTCCATAGGTACATGTGTGTGAGCAACATATGCCATGAAGGTGAAAATGGCTTGGAAATGTTGCAAAGCTCACACATGGGATGATGAAAGAGCTCATTGCACATGAGACATGACATTGAGTCATGTGATCAAGGTGGAGAAGATCAAGACAAGACTTGGCTTGATGGACCGGTTGCAAGCGTGAAGGGCAAGTCGGAGGCTTTGGAGCGATGGACCACGTGGCGGTGAAGCTTGAGCAAGACTTGGCGCCGATGGACGAAGGCAATGGTGAAAAGCAAGTGAAGTCAAGATCGATGAACCAATATGATCATGTGATGATATGAAGTGGATCATATCATTGTTGATCATGTTGGTGCATGTGTTGCATCGACATTGGAGGAGATGGAATGGAATGCGCAAGGCAAAGGTATAACCTAGGGCATTTCATTTCACCAGTCATAGGTGTGTAGAGAAGTTGCTGACCGGGTTTAGGATAGATGGCCGTACTATCAAGAGGGGCAAACTTGTTTACATATCGGTCATCTAGTGCCACTCGAGAGATCTAACGTTGCATCATCGCTAGGATTGTGTGGCGTGGCAAGTTGAGGGGCTAATCCTTTGAAAAATGATTGTGAAAATGCTAACACACATACACATGGTGGTGTACACTTGGTGGTGTTGGCACATTTACAAAGGAGATGAAGTTGGAGTTGATGTGGATCAACTCGGCGATGGAACGGAGGTGAGAAGGGTTCGGAACTCCACCGGCGGAGTGTCCGCCCATAGAGTATCCAGCGTCCGGTCAGTAGTGGCAGTCAGCGGGCAGGCGTCGGTCTTCGACTGGATGTTGGCGCTGGAAGTGACCGGACGCTGACAGGGTGCGTCCGGTCAGGCTGACGTACGGTGACGTAGGCAACGCAGTGAAGCTGGAAGTGACTGAACGCTGGTGCTGCGTCCGATCGCGACCGACTGAACACGTCCGGTCATGTCTAGTACCTTACTAGAAATGATCGGACGCTAGGGTTGCTGTGTCCGATCAGTTCAAGCTGCTGTGTCTGGTCATCAGATGACTATTGAGAGCGGATGAACAGTGTTTGAAGAAGGGGACACGTGGCATGCATCGCATGACCGGACGCTGAGGTCCAGCGTCCGGTCATCCCGACTTTTGCCCAGTGAAGGGGTAACGACTCTATTTGTTCGTGGGGTTATAAATAGAAGCCTTGGTTGGCCTTGGGCCAGTAGCTGAGCACACTAGAGCCTTGGTGGCTTGTGTAGTAGTGCTTGATAGTGATCATTCTATTGGTTGAGAGAGCGATTCTAGTGCGATTGCATCATAAGGTTGCATCGAGTGGCACTAGGTGATCGAGTTGCAAGCCGGTGGTGCTTGTTACTCTTGGAGGTTGCCACCTCCTAGATGGCTTGGTGGTGGTCTCCGTTGAAGCCCACAAGAAGCTTGTGCGGTGCTCCGGAGAAGAGCTTTGTGAGGGGCATTGTGCTCGCCCCGCAGGAGCCATGAAGAGCAACTCTAGTTGAGCGTGTCATTGAGCTACTCTCACTTTCGGGGTAGGTTCTTGCGGTGCCGGACGTGCGGGCTTGGCGGGTGATGCCAATTAGCCGCCGAACCACAAAGTGAGCGGTCGACACAACGGGGACGTAGCGTGTTGGCAAGCACGTGAACCTTGGGAGAAAAATCATCGTGTCAACCTTGTTCTTCCCGTTGGTTTGCATCCTCATTACACAAGCTTGTAATTACTTTCATATACATTGTGCTTGTGTAGTTGCTCTTGTAACTAGTTAGATTGTGTAGCTTACTAGTTACCTTCTTGCTTGTGTAGCATAGAAGTAGCTCCCTTGCGTGGCTAATTAGGTTTGTGTAACCTTGTTAGTCACTTTGCTTAGTTTGTGTAGCTAAGTATTTGCGCTCTCTAATTTGGCATTGGTTGCCTTGTTATTGAGCATTGCTAGTAAGCTTAGTTGGCTTTGTGCTTTTGCTTACTAGCATGTGTAGGAGCTCCCTTGTTGCTTAAAGTACTAGTGGCATAGATTTGTGTGACCTTGCTCCTCGAATTGGTTAGGTGAGCTCTAGCTAGCCCGACACCTTGTTGCTTAATTAGTATCTTTGGAAGGTGCTAGAGAACATAGATAGAGGGGTGTAGTATTGGCTAGACCGATAGTTCTAATTCCGCACTTATTTCGGTTAGCCGACGTGATTAATTTTAGAAAGGACTATTCACCCCCCCTCTAGTCCGCCATCTCGACCCTACATCATGTCAGTCTCAGTCAAATCTCCTGGTCCCTTACCAAGCTTGCAAAAAGTAGTATAAGGCATAAGATTAATAGAAGCACCTCCATCCACCAACATTTTGCTCATCGGCTTCCCATCAACGAAACCTTTTACATATAAAGCTTTTAAGTGCCGATGCTTGACTGGCTTATCAAATATAGCTTGTTGTATAACCGTCAACTTGGCAACTATCTCCTCATACTCTGATTCATCAAAATTTGAATAGACTTCTTGATTTGCTAGAGCTCTGAATTCTGATGGCAACATAAAAGCCATTTGAATATTAGCCGATGGTAGTCCCCTATCGGCTGTTTGTTTAGCATGCCATATTTGTGGTCTACCAGATGCCTGAGCCTATTCTAGCTCTCTAATCCTTAGGCCTTGCACCCTTCTTTTCTAGTTTCTTGTCAAACCTCCTGGACACCATTGCCCTTTCTACCAAACATATTCTTCCTCATTATCTTCTTCATAATCAGCTCAGTTTTGATCAGCAACTCGCTTCTCAAGCCGATCATGAACACTTCTATTTTTAAGCGCTGATCCATATTATTATGATGATACTCATCTCGAGCATGGATAGACTGGCGATTGGCTTGAGATTGCCTAAACTCCCAATATTGCTCACTGCACTCTGGGCAATTATTTCTAGTAATTAATTTCAAACCTTCATTCCAACAATGTCTGAAGAAAGGACAATTTCAATGTGATTCGGCTTTCTATCTTTCATACCTCTCTTTCTCCTGCTGACGCTGGTATTCTTTCTCTTTTAACCAATGCTGATAATTCTTTTCCTTTTGTTGTTGCCATTTATTCAACAAAATTCGAGATGTGATACGCGGCCTTATCGCCCCGTTGTTTGATGTCTCTCCCTGCTCATATCGGCTCTTCTGTTGGTCATGATGCCTTCTAATTTCCCTATATTCATCAGCCGATATTTGCATCTCGGGATCGACTGTTCTAGTTTCTTTTGCTCTAGTTGATGTCAGGACCTTAGTTTTCCCTTTGAGCAATTTAGCATCAACCATGTTCTAATCTCTTGGGAAAGGATTATCATCAACTTTGATCTTCTGAGGTGTATCAAATTTAAGCTTCCCTTGCTAAATAGCCCTCTGTATATGTTGCCGAAAAATTCTGCATTCGTTAGTAGAATGAGAAGTAGCATTATGAAATTTGTAGAACTTCTTATTCTTCAACTGATCAGGAGGTAATATAACATGATTGGTGGGCAACTTGATCTGTCCCTTCTCAAGCAAGAAGTCGAAGAGCTTGTCCGATTTTGTGACGTCGAAATCATAGCTCTCTTCGACTCCTCTTCCCCAATGATTTGGAACCATTATTGTCTTCTTACCCTAATTCTACTCAACCACAGCAATCTCTTCTTCTTTGTCATCCTCATTGCCATCATCAACTGAATATGGATTATTGGCTTTGGCATTTGAGTCGCTCTTTTGGAATTGGGTATCTCTGTGCATACTCTGGAATTGGCTATTGAGTGCTATCACTCGTTGAGCCAACTGACCTAAATTGTCAAACTCTTTCCCAAGCAGCTTCTCTCTCCATGTTGGCAATATTCCTTGAACGGCCAAAGGAGCTAGCTGATCATCAATCAAGTTTAATGAGAAGCACAAATTTCTGGTCTCTCGAAACCTCTGAAGAAACTCGACACCAGATTCATTAGTTATCTGCCTTATAGTTGTCAAATCTATGATTTTCTTCTCTCCTATCCCAGTATAGAAATATGTATGAAACTTCTTCTCTAGGTCAGCTCAATTGGCAATGGAATTAACTGGCAACGATGAAAACCAAGTGAAGGCTGGTCCTGATAGGAATAAGGAGAAGAAACGAACTCAATGAGCCTCTTCAATGGATGCTTCGCTTAACTGTGTAAGCTACCGACAGACGTGTTCTATTGTACTTATGCTATCTTGACCAGTGAACTTAGCAAATTCTGGGAGCCTGTAATTTGTAGGAAGAGCGACCAAATCATACCACTCTAGATATGGACGTTTGTATGAAAAGGTCTGCCCTTTTGGTTTTAAACCGAACTGATTCTTCATCATCTCGGTCACTCTTGTAACAACCCAAAAATCCACACACCAAAAATTCCAACTACAAATTTTTTTCTTCAAAACCCCATGTGATGTTGAGTGACATATAGAAGTCAAACCCTAGTTTGCATTTAGTTGTAACCTAATTACTCATTTTCATATGCAAAGTATGTCACTTATCATACATGTTTAAATTCCTAACAAATAAATCATGCATGTGCTTAATACCAAATTCTGAGTTGGTTCTCATTTCCCTTTTTGTTGTGCAAATAAAAGCAACAACCTATAATTAATTAATCATGTAATTAATTAATTAAGTAAGTGCCACCTAAGTATGTGGACTCCACATATAAGCCCTAAACTCTTGCCCAAACCAAAATGAAGGTATTGTAACTATAATTATGACACAAAATAAATCAAACCCTAGACAAATTAGCAACAAATAAAAGAGAAAGGAAAACAAAATAGAAAAAGAATAAAAAAAAGAGAAAGGAAAGAATAGGGAGCAAGAGAAGAGTTCAGGCTGCTTTCGGCCTTGCGAGCCAGCCCACCGCTTGCCTCCCACTCACAAGACGCGGCCCACGGCCGCCCACTCGCCTCACCACCCAGCACACAGAGACGCCACCACTGGGTCCCACCTGCCAGCCCGTACCACTTCACCGCGTCGCGATGCGCCTAAGCCACACCCGCTGCCAACCGGACCCCACGCGTCAGCCACCCTAGCAACAGGATCTTCTTCCTCCCCACACCAGCCTCTCCTCCCGACCGAGCCCCGACTGGAGCAACAGGCGCGGGCTCGGGGTCACGCAAAGAGCATGACCCTGTCCCCTTGGCGTAGCACTCACGCGACCCCCACGACAACTGCCCCACGCCCGTGAGCCATCTGATGCACATCGCGCATCACCGCCGCCCGATCAACCGCCATTGGAAAAGCCTGGAGCTTCGCCTATAAAAGGAGGAGCCCGGAACCCTAGCACCTCACCACACCTCACCGCCGCCGTGCGGTTCGCACCAACACACTAAGCCGAGGGACGAGAGGAGAAGGAGAGGCGCGGAGAAGGACGTCGTTGCCGGAGCAAGAAGGGAGGAGCCGCCGGCACGGAAGACGGCGAGTACCACTGTCCCGGCTCGGCTCTGCTACACCGTCGACACCACACCACCACCATAGCCTTCGAGCTCCCCACGGTGAGCCATCTTGCTGAGACCACCTCCCTAGCCAAATGGAACGCGTGCACCGCCATGATCGAAACCTTGCTGAAGCTTCGAGCTCCGGCCTAGCCCAACTGGTTAGCTAGGGAGACCGCCATGGCCACGCTTGCCGAGACCTAGGACGCGCCGTGCGCGCTGCCATTAGCCAAAAGGTGGACCCCAGCCATGACGTTGTACATCAGAGCAGGAGCGCACATGCACGGGCACGCTCACCATGGCCGAGAGCACAACCATGGCGAGACCACCGCGTCTTCTACATTGCGGTAAAGGCAATGTTTACACCCCGACTGGCTCGGCCACGACGAGAGACACACCGCGCTCACCTTAGCCGAGGAAGAAGCCCACCGGAGCCCTGCGTTGCCGCACTGCACCTCGTCGAAGTGCCACCGCCACCGCTTTGCCCCCACCACCGTGGCTGGAGCCACTGGGAGCACCAGGAGCTCCTTCAACATGCCCACCGTGGCCGTAGAAGCACTGTGGAGCTCACACGCTCCTCCAACTGGGCTCTCGCTACCACTGCAGCCCTGTCCATGCATGCCGATGAACCCATGTCGCCGTTCACCGTGGCCAGAGCCCTAGGAAGCCCTAGCCGCCGCCCCGACCCCACCATCGCAGTCGCCATGGCATGGGGAAGCTATTGCCTACCCTAATCGGACGCTAGTGCCACCACAGGGGCTCGCCAGTGACATCACCGCCGGTGGGAGCCCCGTCGGGGATGAGAAGGGGATTTTCCCCTCGCCGGCCACACGTCCGTGCACTGTGCGTGCTGATCTTTCGGTGAACCTGATGGGAATTCTCTTTATCAACGTCTTCTGCGACGACGCAGCCTTGTTGTGACAAGGACTCGCCGTGACCCATCCATCCAAGGATGAAAGCAAGCCACACTGAGCCATCGGCGAGCCACGTCGACCACGTCCCGAGCAGCTACGCCAAGCTCCGACCACGACCACGTCGACCACGTCCTGAGCAGCTCTGCCGAGCTCCGACCACGACCACATCGACCACGTCCCGAGCAGCTCCGCCAAGCTCTAACCACGACCACATAGACCACGTCTCGAGCAGCTCCGCCGAGCTCCGACCACGACCACGTCGTGCTTGTGAACCGAACCCTGGGAAGGAGTAAGTGGACCAAGTCCTTCATAGACCAGCTCTGCGGTCTATGGAACAACGCAGGCGGGTTCACCATGAACCGCGCCTCACCTGCGCCCGTGGATCATGGCCCGTTAGTGGCCCAGTAAGACGACGTGGCCGCACCAGCGCGCGCCACATGGCGGGCCAAGCCTGGCCCAAATCCAGGCCCAACCAGCCCAGTCGAGGCCCGGCCTATATTGGCCATTGACCGGTCAACATTGACCATTGACCGGGGCCACATGTCAGTGACACCGCCATGCGGGACCCACTTGTTAGAGGATGAAACAGCCGATATGACGTCATGCTGACGTCATGATAACGTCAGTTGCTGATGTCAGCAGCTCTGGCCCCACCTGTCAGTGACTGTGATCCATTGACCGTTGACTCGCCCGTTGACTTGATGTTGACCTAGACTAGACCCACATGTCAGTGACCCAAGAGCCCCTTGTCCCACCTGTCAGTAGCTGATGACATAGATGACGTCATGCTGACGTCAGCGGGACCCCACCTGTCAGTACCAGAACCGAGACGATGATGTCATGCTGACGTCATGCTGACGTCAGCATGCCACGTGGACCAACAGGAGCGTGACACGTGTCAGCACGATATTAATTCAACCTTTCCCCATTTTCAGAAATGATTAAAACTTCGGAAATTCATAACTAATTCATACGAACTCAGAAAAATACAAGACTAGGACCAAAATTCATCTAAAATCGAGCTCTACGCAATGAACCCATGTTTGAGTGCATTTGGCTCTTTTGAATTTTCATTGCTTTTTGTGCTATTCTATAGACGTCGCTAACGCGACTATAAAGCAATCGTTTGCAGACTCAGAGGAGAACCAGACAGACGAGGATCGAGAGTACCGTGAGGAGTACGGAGATGACTTCACTGAAGGTGCCACATCCCACCCAATCTCGTAGCACCTATTATGCATGGCTAATATAGAACTGCTATTGCCTTACTTTATCGTTATTTTCACACTATGATAGGACTTGCATGGTAGTATGCTTTCTTGATGGCCTTTACCTTGACGCAACCTTACCCCTGCTTACCCTACTATTTGGCTAGACACACACTTGCTGCTATATTTCATTGCTTATTACTTCTACTACGCTTGTACTACATTGATGCGTGGTGGAAACTGGTGTTATCTGGACTATGGGGAGAGTGTTGCGTGTGTGACTTGGGTGCGTGGAGGGTGAGGGTTGTGTCGACTAAGTTGGAATATATGACGAGCCTGGGGCAAGTCTTGCCGTGGGGTGCTACCTAGGCACCCCTAGAAAATGGATACCTGTGGTGGGTAAATGGTATATGAGGTGGCCCTGGGTGTGAACCTGTGATGGGAGGAGCCTAGGGTGGAGGTGCTGTGGTGGCACGGTAAATGGAAACCCTGATGTGGACATTCTAGCTTGGTCATCCCTAAGGACTTACTAGTACCCAGATTCACTGGGAAGCCTTACGTACCACTCGCCCTATATGGTGCGGGATGGCCAGACTACTCGGTAGGATACTGCCACTACTGCTAAGTTGATAGCGGACAGTGTAAGGAGGTACGGGGCGCGGAGGATTTCCCCCACACCCTTCCAAGACTTCATGGAGACCTTGTGGACTCGTCTCATGACTCACAGTTTCAGCCACCCCAGACTAGACTTGGGGTGTACCAGGGCTGAATGATAGAGTGGCATTATCCTAGGCTAGCAAGCGGCCGGAATCAGCCCAGTTGACGACGATCAGCGAAGAAGGCAAATCTTGTGGTTATGTAAAACCTCTGCAGAGTGTATGGTTGATCGATCGATACATATGCCGACTTGTCGGCTATGGACCTTTCCTAGGTTTCGCTTAAACTAGATAGCGAGATGAGTCCTTCTCTTCTTCCCCCGTGAGAGAGTGTCGGTCGTAGCCAGGGGCTACGGGCCATGAGACAGTGCCGAGAGGGAGTTGGCCAGTCGACTGAGCGATGGTATGGTGATGATATGGAGATGGTGGTATATCGATCCCAGGATCGAAACCTGGCTCTGGACAGAAATGGGGTGGAATGTGTGTGAGAATGGTGTTAAAAACTTGACCAACTACTATTATATACTTGATATGCTAATACATAGGAAACCCCAGCCTTATATGTTTCTTTTGATTATATCCAACATGCATCCAATTTCCACAAAGCAATGCTCATAGGGTGCGAGTGGCCAGTACAAATGGTACTGATAAACTTTGGCACACAGGTTTTACTGAGGAGTATAGCTCTAAGGAGTTTAACGGTTGAGGGGTTCATTTCTACGCTCGAGTTTGGCGATCTTATCTTCAAGCTGTTCTGAATGAATGCTACTTTTGATTTCGCCAATGCGGCGATGTAATAATTTATGTAATTCTGCATTGTTTGTACTCTGATGTTACGTTGTATGGATGTGATATTCGATTGGATTTGGGTAATATGATCTACAATGGTTTTATTACACTTCGACTCTGTGGATTTTCCTTCGTGGAAATCAGGTCGTTTCAGTTGGTATCAGAGCCAGACTTGACCCTAGGATGAAACCCTCAGAAATGGACGATAGAATAGGATGTGAACAGCCCTTCTTTTGGTTATATATCAACCCTGCATTTACTTTTATGCAAGGCTCATCTATTATTGACCTGCTAACACCTGTTTCCTTAAAACTTGCAGATGGCAACGAATGTTGAATGGCCGCCTCTAGGACCGCTACCTCTGGACCACGCCAAGCTTACCTTCGACCTACGTGAGCTCGGGGGATTTGCACAGACCCTCTGCCAAATTCTCGCCATGTTAGGAGTCCCTGACGAGCGCATCAAGATCACCTGCACCAGGAAGTTAGCTCAGGAAAGAGGAATCGAAGGGCCAGTTGTCACCTCAGTCGAGTTCCCAGCTAGCACTACTTTACCTTCTGTCCTAGCTTTCACCGAGTTGACCATAGAGGACACAGTTGAGGAGGGACTGCGAGCTGTCTCACACAAGGCACTTCGCAAAGTGATGAGGGATCACTACGAGCACCTAAAGACGATAGAATTCCATCTACTTCCTTAGGCCCTGGACCTCAGCCTTACCCCTAGTGAGCAGAGTTTCGTAGCCGGCAAAGTAATCTTTGCCGAGGAGGACAGATGCCTTCGTGTCTCGGCTATCCACCTACTAGAGTAGGACAGGTACGTGACCCAGCTTGAGCAGAGGAGACATCAGGACTAGGCCCTTCTATGGGAGTACCAGGAGCAAGACTCGCAGGGAGCACAGGAGCGAGCTAGTCTGCTTGAGATAGTTGCCAAGCTACAGGACGAGCTCAACCGTCATGAAGAAGTCCACAGAGCCGAGGTCACTGACTTACAGGACAAAGCCGCCGACCTAGGCAATAGGAACTGCTACCTCAACAGCAAGGTCTTGGAGTTGCAGAGAGAGTTGGACGACAAGAAGGCCGAGTTCAACCATAGAGGAGACAGAGAGAGGCCCAAGGGGATTGATATGCTAAAAATACAATCTAAGAACAAGACCATGACTCAGGAGCTAGAGGAGTTTAGGAAGAAGGCCGTTCGCAACCAGGGTCACCTGATCGAGGCACTCAGGCAGAACGAGTACCTACAAGACAAGTGTGAGAGGACTTGGCAGGCTTGGCAGAAGTCTGACAAGAAGCGCCTCAAGGAGATGAAGGGTATGTGGGATCAGCTACCCAAGGAGATTTGAAGCAAGATGAAGCCTAGGATAGAGGAGTTTGAGTTAGCCCCGACTCATCTCAACCTAGACGCCTACCCTACCCTACCTGGAGCCAAGCCTACTGAGGAGCTCACCGAGGCCTTGAAGTACGTGTCCTGACTTCACAAGTCTGACGAGGAGATCGAGATCGAGAACAGTCGTATCCTAGCTGCGGTGTACGAGTTAGAGTAGATGACCCTACGTGGTGGAGCCTGGGGTGGAGATGCTGTGGTGGCACGGTAAATGGAAACCCTGATGAGGACATTCTGGCTTGGTCATCCCTAAGGACTTACTAGTACCCAGATTCACCGGGAAGTCTTACGTACCACTCGCCCTATATGGTGCGGGACAGCCGGACTACTTGGTAGGATACTGCCACTACTGCTAGGTTGATAGCGGATAGTGTAAGGAGGTACGGGGCGCGGAGGATTTCCCCCACACCCTTCTGAGACTTCATGGAGACCTTGTGGACTCAGCTCATGACTCACAGTTTCAGCCACCCCAGACTAGACTTGGGGTGTACCAGGGCTGAATGGTAGAGTGACATTATCCCAGGCTAGCACGCGGTAGGAATCAGCCCAGTTGACGACGGTCAGCGAAGAAGGCAGATCTTGTGGTTATGTAAAACCACTGCAGAGTGTATGGTTGATCGATCGATACATATGCCGACTTGTCGGCTATGGACCTTTCCTGGGTTTCGCTTAAACTAGATAGCGAGATGAGTCCTTCTCTTCTTCCCCGTGAGAGAGTGTCGGTCGTAGCCAGGGGCTACGGGCCATGAGACAGTGCCGAGAGGGAGTTGGCCTATCGACTGAGCGATGGTATGGTGATGATATGGAGATGGTGGTATATCGATCCCAGGATCGAAACCTGGCTCTGGATAGAAATGGGGTGGAATGTGTGTGAGAATGGTGTTAAAAACTTGACCAACTACTATTATATACTTGATATGCTAATACATAGGAAACCCTAGCCTTATAGGTTTCTTTTGATTATATCCAACATGCATCCAATTTCCACAAAGCAATGCTCATAGGGTGGGAGTGGCCAGTACAAATGGTACTGATAAACTTTGGCACACAGGTTCTACTGAGGAGTATAGCTCTGAGGAGTTTGACGATTGAGGGGTTCATTCCTACGCTCGAGTTTGGCGATCTTATCTTCAAGCTGTTCTGAATGAATGCTAATTTTAATTCCACCAATGCGGCGATGTAATAATTTATGTAATTCCACACTATTTGTACTCTGATATTACGTTGTATGGATGTGATATTCGACTGGAATTTAGGTAATATGATCTACAATGGTCTTATTACACTTTGACTCTGTGGATTTTCCTTCGCGGAAATCAGGTCGTTTCAACTCTAAGCAACAACTCATCAGCATTTGAATCTAGATTTGTTTGCAATTGCTGACCCATCTGTAGATTGAAATTTCAGGTACCTTGATACCCCGGATTTGGAATCATATGAAGGGTATTGTAATCTATGCCATAATGATATGCTTGTGGGATCTCTATCTGTTGGGTCCTTTGCTGATTTGCTACTTGAAGTCTCTGGTTGTAAATGCTAGGATCTGTGTCTCTACGAATTCTTTGAACTGATGGCGCTATCTTTTGAGCCGACGATGGTATTTGGCTTGATGTGCCAAAATTAACCATTTGATTCTAAACTTGTCCCATCGGCTGTTGCACATACTGTACTGATAATCTAGGATTATTTTGTATTTGATTAGTAGTGATACCTTGAACTTGCTCAGATGAGCTCTGAACTGCCTGAACATCATCATTACCAGTTAGTGCTGCTTCTTGATGGCTAGTACCGGCTTGATTAGTCCCCTGAATCGATGGATGCGAAATGTTGTAATAAGTTGGTCCAACCTGATCAATTGAATATCCATGAAACACCTCCTTCATGATACTGTGGAATGTGTTCAGGAAAGCTGTATTATGGTTCATCATGGCATCATGAACAGATTTGTTTATAGCATCTACCAAGAAACGTCTGTCATCAGCTTCGTCTGTATCTGACTACCCATGCAACAAAACTCTTGGTAGTGGATATTTCTGAATAACTTTGTTGTCATGTGTCTTGGTGTAGGACAATAAACACTTGTTCTAAAATTCTTCTATAGCTTTACTGATGACATCTTTATCCTCATTGGGTAGATTTTCATAAGGCACCATAAGGATGTCACTGTTGTTGTGAGTTGCCATGACGATTGTGGGGTCCCACTGAGCGTGCCACAACACGCGTCGACACAAAAAAGTGTCAACACGCAGCAAGTCAGAAGGATCTGCTTGGGATGAGCCCAGAGATTTGCTTCGCTTCAACATAGGACCAGCCGATCCTGTGAATTCCCAAAAGCGTGCACACAATTTGACCTGCAATTGACAAGGAGAGAAAGATTATCAGTAATTTAAGGTGGAACATGCTGGTTTTGCCCAGACAGTTCTAAGTGTGCCGCTTCGGAAGCAGCCAGACGGGAAAATCGACTAAATAGCCAATACGAGAAGAAATCGACTGTTAAGGGCTATAACACTCATGGGTCATGAATGATTTTATAGTAATGAATGCAATGTGCCCAGATATAAGTAACATCATTAGCTAGATAAGTATAACCGGTGTAAAGCATTGAGCCGATAAGTTTAACGAGAAAGGATATAACATGCGAACAAAATCGACTATCTAGTACAAATGGATCTACAAACGCTCCGAATCTAATCTGCTACCATCAATAGTGAGATTCGACCAGATCGATGCAGCTATGATGATAACAACAAACTAAAGCCAAAGAATCCATAAAACCATCTATACGTTGATAGGTTTCTGAAAGACAAGCTATATGTGTGAAAGCACAGGCGAATCGGCTGAAATAGCCGATTCAGGTAGAAAAGGGATCATAGCATGAGAACAATCAACTATTTAATATGAACAGATTTATAAACTCATCAAATCTAGCCTATTATCTTTAACAGTGGGGTTCAACCAGATCGATGGCAGTCATAATAAAGATAACAGATTAAACATTTAAAGTAAACAGATCTATTCACATTTAACAGGATCATGAAAACATACCATGAGCGTTCAAGTGTGGGCAATCGGCTATTTAGCCGATGCAGGCATAGCAAACAGCCAAGATCATGCCTAGTCGAAAGCAAGTCTACCAGCTAGCATACCCCGATCTAAAGTACTAATACTGGGGATCTACTGGATCGTTACATCCGTAGTAGCGAGCTATAGACCAGATTCAACATCCATAGAAGTAGAACAAGCATCTATATGTGAAGAACATGGCATTTCTAATTAATCATCACAAGAGGTGGATACATGCTTCTTGCCTGCATCACAAGGGTTAGCAACAATATGTGATTGATCAATTGACCCATGTGATGAGCTCTCATTATTTTTAAGTTTCTTTGTAAATGCTTTAATGAGAGAAGCATGTTTTTCTAATAATTCTTAATGAGATGCAAGTAGTGTCTCATGAGTCAATTTTAGCTCACCATGTGAAGATTTAAGAACATCAAATAATTTCTTATCTCCTTCACATGAGTTCTTTAGAAATGAGTTTTCATTTTTCAATTTCAATGTTTTAGCTTTCTCATTTTCTAAAGACATGGTCATGCTAGCAAGTCTACTAATAAGCTCATCATATGAATCAATATGATCAACCACATTAGAATTTGATACCTTGGTGTCACCTTGTGACATGAAACAATGTGGTGTAGTGGATGGGCTTATAGTAGCATCACAATCATGGCTTGAGCATGAAACAACATCATCAAGATCACCACCAAGTGTGCTTGAGGTAGAATCTTCATGTGCACCACTTGTGGCATCATCATCAACCTTGTCAAGTGAACTTGTAGTGGATCGATCATCATCATCATCACTTGACCATGAGGTGGAGCAATCTACAATCACCAAATTGTGGTCATGCTCGACACACTCATGCGCCTCCTTGGTGCCCTTATCATCATCATTGGAGACACTCCCATATATTAAGTTGAGGTACAACCAAATATCATGGGCGGTCTTCATGTACATGATCTCCCCAAATATGTTATCTTTCATGGATTGATAGAAAATGTTAGTAGCTTGGCAATCGAGATGTAGGCATTTCTTTTGCACTTTAGTTGCATTCTTTTCATCCAAGGCATGAGAAAAGCCACATCTATGATCCACCACATTTGGAGGAAATGAACTTAAAATTGCATGTTATCCAATTTTTCCACCGTACAAACTGTGTGCCATCAAAAGTGTATGGACACTCAACATCTAGCCCATAAGCCGCCATCCTCTCAGGTCGGTGAAGACCACAAATGAGAGACCTTGCTCTGATACCACTTGTAGGGTCGAGATGATAAACTAGAGGGGGGTGAATAGTCCTTTCTAAATTTAATCGCGCCGACTAACCAAAACAAGTGCGGAATTAAGACAATCGGTCTAGCCAAGACTACACCCCTCTATCGAAGTTCACAAGCACCTTATAAAGATCCTAATTAGGCAACAAAGATGTCGGGCTAGCTAGAGCTCACCTATCCAATTCTAGGAGCAAGGTCACACAAACCTATGCCGCTAGTATTTTGCACACCGGGAGCTCCTACACAATTCTAGTAAGCAAAAGCACAAAGCTCCTAAGCTCACTAGCAATGCTCAATAACAAGGCAACCAATGCCAAATTAGAGAGCACAAATACTTAGATACACAAACTAACCAATGTGACTAACAAGGTTACACAAACCAAATTAGCCACGCAAGGAAGCTACTTCTATGCTACACAAGCAAGAAGGTAACTAGTGAGCTACACAAGCTAACTAATTACAAGAGAAACTACACAAGCACAATGTATATGAAAGTAATTACAAGCTTGTGTAAGGGGATTGCAAACCAACGGGAAGAACAATGTTGACATGGTGATTTTCTCCTGAGGTTCATGTGCTTACCAACACGCTACGTCCCTGTTGTGTCGACCACTCACTTGGTGGTTCGGTGGCTAATTGGCATCACCCGCCAAGCCCACATGTCGGGCACTGCAAGAACCTACCCCAAAAGTGAGGGTAGATCAATGACACGCTCAACTTGAGTTGCTCTTTGCGGCTCCTGCGGGGAGAGCACAATGCCCCTCACAAAGCTCTTCACCGGAGCACCGCACAAGCTTCTTGCGGGCTTCGACAGAGACCACCACCAAGCCATCTAGGAGGTGGCAACCTCCAAGAGTAACAATCACCATCATCTTGCAACTCGATCACCTAGTGCCACTCGATGCAACCTCACGATGCAATTGCACTAGAATCACTCACTCACTCAATCGGATGATCACTATCAAGCATATGTGAGAAACAGGGCTCCTAAGCACTCTTAAGCATGGACACAAAGTCCCCCAAGGTGCTTAACTAAAGCCATGGCCAAGACCCCCTTCTATTTATAGCCCCACGGGCTAAAATAGCCATTACCCCTTCACTGGGCATTTTTTGGGACGACCGGATGCGTCGGTCGCATCGACCTGATGCACCCTGCCAGCGTCCGGTCATGCTACTCCATCCACATGTCGCTCTGCGTTCAACCGGAGCTGCCGATCTCAACAGTAACTTCACTTGCCAACGGTTAAGTTGTGACCGGATGCAGCACAGTGAGGATGACCAGACACTGCTACGCCTGAGTCCGGTCGTTTCCAGAGAGCTCCCCGAGCCTCTATTTTGTGACCGGACGCGTCCGGTCCACCATGACCGGACGTAGACCAGCGTCCGATCAGCTCTGCACCCACACGCCAACTCCAGTGCCGCCGATGTCACCATACGTCACACATGACCGAACGCAGGCCTTGCGTGTCCGGTCACTCTTACCGTGCAGCGTTCGATCACTTGACCAAGACCGTGCCCAACTGCTGCCACTGACCGGACGCGCCGGTCCTACCGAGGCCAGCATCCAGTCACTTGACCGAGACCACGCCTTCTCTAGAACACATGACTGGACTCGCCAGCCAGCGTCCGGTCATTGCGCTGCGCAGAGTCCGATCACTTCCAGTGACCTGTTTCGCCTCCTTTTCTTCACCGAGTTGATCCACATCAACTCCAACTACTTCTCCTTTGTAAATGTGCCAACACCACCAAGTGTACACCACCATGTGTATGTGTGTTAGCTTTTCACAAACATTTTTCATGGAGTTAACTATTCAACTTGCCACGCCACTCGATCCTAGCAACGATGCAAAGTTAGATCACTCGAGTGGCACTAGATAACCGATATGCAAACAAGTTTGCCCCTCCTGATAGTACGGCCATCTATCTTAAACCCAGTCATCAACTTCTCTACACACCTATGATCGATGAAATGAAATGCCCTAGGTTATACCTTTGCCTTGCGTATTCATTCCATCTCCTCCAATGTCGATGCAACACATGCACCAACACGATCAACAATGGTATGATCCACTTCATATCATCACATGATCATATTGGTTCATCAATCTTGACTACACTTGCTCTTCACCGTTGCCTCCGTCCATCGACGCCAAGTCTTGCTCAAGCTTCATTGCCACACGGTCCATCACTTTAAAGCCTCCAACTTGCCCTTCACGCTTGCAACCGGTCCATCAAGACAAGTCATGTCTTGATCTTCTCCACCTTGATCACATGACTCAATGTCATGTCTCATGTGCAATGAGCTCCCCCATCATCACATGTGTGAGCTTTGCAACATCTCCGAGCCATTTCCACCTTCATGGCATATGTTGCTCACACACATGTACCTGTGGACTAATCACCTGTGTATCTCACATAAACACAATTAGTCCACCTAGGTTGTCACTCAATTACCAAAACCAAACAAGGACCTTTCAATACTATAGAAGGTTCATAGAAGGGTTTTCTAAACTTGCCAAGCCTATGACAACTCTGTTGGAGAAGAATGCTAAGTTTGTGTGGTCTGAGAAGTGCTAGGCTAACTTTGAAGAATTAAAGAAGAGGTTGACTATAGCCACAGTATTGGTTTGGCTAGATTTGAGCAAGAACTTTTCGATCTATTGTGATGCATCTCGTCAAGGTCTCGGATGTGTTCTTGTGCAAGATGGAAGAGTAGTGGCCTATGCATCCTAACAGTTGAGAAAGCATGAGCTAAACTATCCAACTCATGATTTGGAATTAGCAGCAGTGGTTCATGCTCTGAAAATATGGAGGCACTATCTTATCGGACATAAGAGTGACATCTATACTGATCACAAGAGTCTGAAGTATATTTTCACTCAGACGTATCTGAATATGAGACAGCGTTGATGGTTGGAGTTGATTACGGATTACGATCTGGAAGTACACTATCATCCTAGAAAGGCAAACGTTGTTGCCGATGCTCTTAGTAGGAAGAGTTATGCCAATGAAGTGCAAGTGATGCCTATGGCAAGTGAGTTGTGTGCTAAACTTGAGCAACTAAACTTGGGTTTCATCACTAATGCAGTAGAGTTGGTGATAGAACCCACACTAGAGCAAGAAATACGTAAGGGCCAATTATAGGATGCAAAGTTAAAGGAAATCATAGAGAACATAGTGATTGGTATGGCACCAGGTTTCCATATGGATGATGATGGAACTCTATGGTTTGGGAAAATACTATGTGTACCTGAGATTAAGGCTATACCAGATGCAATTCTTCGTGAAGCACATGAGTCTACTTACTCTATTCACCCCGGGAGTACCAAGATATACCTGGATCTGAAAGAGAAGTATTGGTGGTACGGACTGAAGAGAGATGTTGCTGAGTCTGTTGCTATATGTGATACCTATCAAATAGTCAAAGCAGAATATCAAAGACCTACGGGATTGCCACAACCAATGAAGATACCTGAGTGTAAGTGGGAGGAAGTTGGTATGGATTTTATTGTGGGGTTACCACGCACTCAGAGAGGTTATGATTCAATTTGGATGATAGTGGATCGGTTCACTAAAGTTGCTCACTTCTTACCGGTCAAGACTACCTATACTGGACCCCAATTGGCTGCATTATATATGGAAAGAATAGTATGTCTGCATGGTGTTCCAAATAAGATCGTGTCTGACAGAGGTACTCAATTCACATAACACTTTTGGCAAACAGTACATACCTCATTGGGAACAAAGTTGAATTTCAGTACAGCGTATCTCCCTTAGACCGATGGGCAAACTAAGAGGATTAATCTGATATTAGAGGACATGTTGAGAGCTTGTGCATTGCAGTATGGTACAAGTTGGGACAAGAGCTTGCCTTATGCAGAGTTTTCATATAACAACAGTTATCAGAAGAGTCTCAAGATGGCACCTTTCGAGGCTTTGTATGGACGAAAGTGTAGAACCCCGTTGTTTTGGAATCAAACGGGAGAAACTCAAGTGTTCGGACCAGATGTTTTAAGAGACGCAGAAGAGCAAATAAGGATGATTAGGGATAACTTGAGAGTAGCATAGTCTCAACAGAAGAGTTATGCTGACACTTGGAGAAGGGAATTGATTTTTGAAATAGGGGATTATGTTTACCTTAAAGTGTCACCAATGAGAAGTGTGAGAAGATTTAACATGAAAGGAAAGTTAGCACCAAGGTATATTGGGCCTTTCAAGATTTTAGAGATACATGGAGAAGTAGCTTAGCAGTTGGAATTGCTTGAGAGTTTGTCAGGTGTACATGATGTGTTCCATGTGTCTCAATTAAAGAAGTGTCTGCGTGTACCTAAGGAGCAGATACCGTTAGAGGAACTTACAGTTAAGGAAGATCTTACATATGAGGAATTTTTGGTAAAGATTTTGGAGATGGCAGAAAGGGTTATGAGGAGCCGAGTTATAAAGATGTGTAAGGTTCAGTGGAATCGGTATACAGAAGATGAGGCTACTTGGGAAAGAGAAGAGGATTTGAGGAAAACATACCCGTAGCTTTTTGAGTAAGCATCGTCCGAATCTCGAGGATGAGATTCATTTTAAGGGGGGTAGAATTGTAACACCCTAAAATTTGCATGATTTTAAAATAGGAGAAAATGATTTATTTATGCATTGGTGTGAGCATTTAAACCAAGTGGAATAATAAGTTTTGTTAACTTAAAATCAATTATAGGGTTTACCCACATGTTTATGCATTCATGCTGCTGCATATTATTTTTGCCTTGCGTTGTTTGAAATCAAACTTCAAATTGATTTGAATTTGGATTTGAAAATTGCTTTGGAAATTTAGAAAAGTAAAGGAAAAGGAAAACTCACCACTCTCCCTGGCTTTTGGCCTGAGCGGCCTAGCTTCCTCACCTCTCTCTCTCCCCTTTCGGCCTGTTGGACCAGCCCACTTGGCCTCGCTTCTTTCCCCACGGCCCAGCGTAGCCACGCAGCGTCCCCTCTCTCGTCTCGCTAACACCATACGCTCGTCAAACATGTCCCCCTCCTCCACCTCGAGTCTAGGCCAAACTCTGTTCCACCCGGGAGTCCGCCACCGCCCTGTTTTCTACCCGATTGGCGTGCTGCCCACTCCGAGAGCCTCATAAATAGCAGCCCTATGCCCACCACCTTTTCCTAACCCTAGAGCAGCCCGCTATCTCATCCCGAGCTCACAGCAGCAGCCCTCATTTGGATCTCGTCGCAAATGGAGCTCGACCCGCCGCCGCAGTCATCATCGTCCGCAGTTTCTTTGCCCCTGTAAGCTGGTCTCCGAGCATCACGTTGGCTTTGCGAAGTCGCCGAGCCTATTTTCCCTCTTTTCCTCACTCTCTTTTGCTTACACGCCGACGCCAAACCCTTGCAGGAGCTTGCCATCTACCATCCCACGCCGTGCATCGTCGTTGGTCCGCTCCCGCCTCCGTTCTTGGTCTTGGTGAGTTCGCATCATCTTCTCTTTCTCCCCGTGTTTTTCCCGTGTCCAATGATGCCTGGAACGTCGAAATCGACAAACATCGGTGAGCTTCTCGATGCCGTTCATGGCTGCCGCCGCCATCAGCTTCCTTCCTCGGCGACCACGCTCCCTCTCTCCCTCCCGTCTAATCTGAGCCGTCCAAATTCAATCCAACGCTCCCAAATAGATTATACCGATTCATCCGTCTATTTTGCAAAAGAGCCCCTGAAGTTTTCTAGAATAGAACCCGTCGTCCCTACATTTTTTCTAAAGAACCCCTATATTTCTTCATTTTCATGCCCGCAGTCCCTGTTTCGGTTTAAAATCTGATTTTATTAATTTAAATTCTAAAATCAAGTTCCATCTATTTACAGTTTTGTCACTAATCTTGTTTTAGCCATAAAATCTTCGTTTTAACTTCGATTTGATCCATTCAAGTTGCGTTAGGTTTGTAATTGCGTAATCTACATGTTCATCCTACTGTTAGACACGTTTTCAACTTTTAAAATTTGAGGTTAGATTTAATCTATTATTTTATTAAAGGAAATCTTGTTTAATCCGTAACTTCTCCGTTTTAGCTCCGATTTTTGTGATCTTCGTGTCTGTGTGTTCATAGCGAGACGTAGAATCGTCTTACAAACTTTTCATCTTGATTTTATGCTGTTGGTGTACTATTCTAATCTATAGCCTTTGTTTGTTATGCATGATTGTTTCTGGATGCTTGTATGTTGCTGTGATTATCGAGTATTGACGGTGAGCAATTCATGGGTGATCAAGATTACTACTTTGACGAGCAGGATCAACAGGAACACTTTGATCAAGGTAAGTATAGCATGGGATCATCCTTGTTTCCTATTCACCTTAATGCATTTAATTCATGATTACATGTGTCACCTTGATAAGGATTTCCTAGAATTGAACGTATACCTTGTCTCCTATAGGATATGCATTGGGTAGCTTTGTTAGTGCTCAACTAAACTATGATCTTGTAACTTTACTAATGGTATATGCAATAAACGTTAAAACATGACTTTTTAGCAACTTGGAAACAGGGGGCTAGAGTGTTTAGCTACTTTTTAAATGCTTCAGTTTCCTCTCCCTAAGGACTTATCTATAAGTGATCATCCGGGATTTACAGTACAACTGTGAGGGCTACATAGCTTTGGCTTTAGCTCAGTATGAGGACATTTTCTAGCTTGTTAGTGGTTATCTTTATTGGCGTAAGAATGGCTCGACAAATCGGGTATAGGACAACATCTACTCTTATGTGTATAACCGTGATGGAATTGGGCCATACGACAGGGGCTTCCTATATCTATTTACTGAGTGAATCTAATGGCCCTAACTTGTTAGACAAACATTTGAAAGGCTTCATAGTGAACCCTGTCTGCTCACCTTGGAAGTATTTTGAGAGTAATTAACCAGGGCATATGGGTATCACGACTCACAATAAAAGTGTACAACCTCTGCAGAGTATAAAACAATTATAACAGTCGTGCTCACAGTCACGAGCGGCCTTAGAACATTTACGGAATAGATGATCACTAAGAATTATCTGTTTATGCTATTCATTATTCTTGTTTACATTGATCATGTGTTTTACTTTGGGATTGAAACAACTTGTTGCTACTCTTATACTAAAATTGTGACAATTAAAAGCTGAATGTTGTTAAACCTATGTCAAGCCTTTTGAGCCTCATGAACCCCATGTTACACTTGTTGAGTACGACACGTACTTACGCTTGTTTATTTTCATTATTTGGATAAAAATCCTGGATGGGTAACAGATGGCTATGGTAATGACGTCTTTCCTGAGGATTACTAGACTTGTGGTCCACCAGTTGACGTCCCTGTGAAATAGAGCTTCCGCGAGAGATTTTTCTTTATACCTCCGTTATATTTATGTGAAGACTATGTCTTATTATACGTGATGTAATAAACACTTGTGATGATACTATCTATAATTTGTCAGCTTATGTGTGTGACTGATCTCTGGGCGCACATAAGATTTTGCATCACATTTTATCCTTAAAATCGGGTATGATAGTTGGGGCCTCTAATTAGAAATAGTAACATATTTCCTAGCGACTTATTGGCAAGCTAATCTGTTGGGGGGAGACTCCCCCGGCACCGCTCCCCCTAGCCCTCGACCCACAGCTAGCCAGTCTAATGAGCCTCGCTGCAAGTATCAACCCTCGCGGCGAGGGTCTCTTGTCCATGGTGTTTTCCTCTTGTGTTCAGGTGACGCACACGGATCTCAAACGGGATGGGAAAGTGTGGCCAGAAGAAGGCAAGGATGATGACGACGAGCGAACCCTCGCTGGTGGCGCGCTAAGGTCACGCCCGGCCACGGGAAGGGACCATCCCATCAGCAACTGGGCCGAGGAGAGGTTGGCTAAGGGAAGGAGATTTCGGCCGTACCCCTGGCTCTTGTATAGTGCTTACCCGCTAGGGTCTAACCCTAATAACCCTAATGTAATTTCACCGCGTTTTCAGGTATGGTCTATAAATACCCGGAGTGCTCGTGTAAGAAAGAGGTTGAAAACTTTTCTGACAAGTTAATGAGCATTTAATCCACATTTTCCATCACCTCGTTTTCTATTATCCTGGCCCTCCGGTACCTTCGCTCACTCGTTCCTACGACACAGCCCGGTCATCTCCATGTGGGAAACCCTCGGCCTCTCCCCCCTTGCTTACCGGCGAGGGTGAGAGGCTAGGAGTGACCCCACATAATCATGCATTGTCGGCAAGCTAATTAACGAATCAAAGAGGCGACATTCAGGAAGCTTCGTGGTAATGCCATAGAGAGTGTTGATTTTGATCGGTAAATAAACTAGTTCAGCTTAATTGGTCAGAGACGCTGGAAGATAATACCATTTTTTCGGTCGGTAATTTTCTGTTAATTTATTCTGCCTGTTCATGCATGTTGGAAGTAGAGCATTATAGTGGTTGGCTGGTTGCTGGAAGGCAGTGGACCAGAGACCATAGCGCATTACTCAAACTGCAAAGCAGAATACAAAACGACATGCCAATCTCTGAATACTAAGGAGAATGGGGAATGGCTGCAACTGGAGGCTGTTGGCAAGCAACTTTGGAGGTGGGGAGTTGAGGCTTTGTTCGATTCCTTCATTTCCTTGTTTCTTCAACCTCAGTTGTGTAACAATGATTACTAAATTAAATCGCTGGCAACTCGCCAGGGTATTGTCGAAGCATGTAAACAGCTAATTAAGCTAACCACTGCATACACTGCACGCTGCCGTGAATACCGTACCTACCACAACTTATGTGTTCCCATTAATCATATTTCCTTATTTGAAAGCTAATCACGCATTCTCAGCAAGCTAATTAACAAATGGAAGAGGCGGCATTCACGATGTAATACTTCTAGTTCAAACGGGCCTATCCGTTATGTCCACACCGACACTGACACCGGGGTGCGTAGTTCATATATGCTAATATAGCACAAGTTTCAAAGTAAGGCTAATAATATAGCCAGCTGCTGGTTGCAAGGATCTTTGCAGGTTATCTCTCAGCACATCCATATAGTGGTTAGCTCTTTATTATTAATATATGGCCCACTTAACTCTCTCATATATTGATTGGTTCTTGTATCTAAGCCGGTTATAAGTTTATAGCACGCTTCTCCTCTCTCTCCTCTCCTCTCTCCTCCACCTCAGCATTCAGCCTGCTTACAACCTCTTATTATACTTGCTCTCAGCAGAAAAGAAACATTTGATAAACAGGAGCAATCTTTCTCTAGGGCATGTACAACCCACAGACGCAGTGTCGTCTGTAAGAATGGGGTGTATAGACAGCTAAAATGACAGATCGTGATTTTTTTTTAATTTTAACCCTTTTTTGAATATAAATTTAAATCTAACACTGTCAGATTTTTTTTAAACTAACATTTTTGGCCGCGCCTATTGCCCTGGCGCGGCCAAATGCCTATGCCGCGCCATGTATAGTGGCGCGGCAGAGGGCTGACGTGGCGGGGGCTGGCCTGGGGGACCGCTGACGTGGCAGGTCCTGCCGCGCCACCGACCTTGGCACGGCAGTGTCGCGCCCTAATCCGTGGCGCGGCAGTACCATATATATACCGCGTGCGAGCCCGCCCGCCCGCACGCACCCCTGCCCTGCTCGCCCGCCCGAACGCCGCCGCCGCCGCCAGCCGCACGCGCCCACGCCGCGCCCGGCCACTCCCGCCACGCAGTGCCCTAGCCAGCCACGCCACGAATGCCGGCTCGTCAAGATCGCCTGCTCCTAAGGTACCTCCCTCTCGATTTTATATTTTTTTTATTATTATCTAGTATAGTTAGTATTTTTTTGTATTCGTATGGTACCCCCACGTGCCCTCGCAATCCTCGAGGCTATTTTCATTGAGTATTAGTGTCTGTGCGATATCTTAGAACGACTATTGTTATGTGACGGAGGAAGTATCCCTTCCGTCCTAAATAAATGCACATCTCGCTTCCTGAAGTTAAATTTTATAAAAAAAAATTACCAAATTTATATAATAGCGTACTAATATTTATGATACATAATAGGTACTATTACATTAAGCATGTAGTATACTTTCATAATAAACTTATTAGGAGATACAAATATTAATACCGTTTTTTTTAGTTTTGATCAAACTTAAACATATTTGACTACTCGAGAAGCAAGATGTGTATTTATTTTGAGACGGAGGGATTACTTGTAATTTTAGAACCAAAGTTTTATATGGATTGATTATGTATTTATTATCTAGTATAGTTAGGATTTTGGGTTTAGGGATTTAGGCTAGTTAGGTTAGTGAATTTGTTTATGATTTGTTTGTGAACTTACTAATGTTAACTTGAATTTTGTTAATTTGAATACTCTAACGCTTTGTTTATCAATTTATAACAGGATGACCCCTCCCACGCAGCACCCGTTGTACCCTATTCTTGAGGTGGAGTACGACGACCAGCACCGAGCGCACATCTTGAGTGACAATGACACAGAGGTGTCCTTGCCTCCTTTGAGGCCCCGCACGCACACCAGGGCGCATCAGTGGAACGAGCGTTATACGCCGTACATACGGCGTGCCGGCTTCCTCGAGCTTGTCCGTGTTGTGAACCACGGTCTTCCGTCCCTTGACCCAGCACTACTTACTGCAGTTGTAGACAGGTGCGAGTGCATTCTTTATACGTAAACTTTCTTGTAACAAATTTGAGGCAACTAACAGTCGTTCTACTCTTATAACAGGTGGAGGCCTGAGACCAACACGTTCCACCTACCTTGTGGCGAGATGACCTTGACGTTGCAAGATGTGAAGGCTATTTTAGGCCTTCGGTTGGGGGAACTTCCAGTGACTGGGATAGTTAACAACGATCACTGGAGGGAGCTTGTGGCTTAGTTTACTGGCTTTCTTCCACCGGACGATGATGCTTCCAAGAAAAATAAGTGAGTAATTCAAGCCTATTTAATACTTGCATTGCTTTACAGCTGGCATCGGGTCTCATTTTCTTTGATCACTTACAGAAAAAGTTCCGGTCTTTCGTCGTCCTAGATCACAGAGCGCTTTGAGTACTTGGACCCACAAGCTGAGGAGGCTCAGATCGACAGGTTCGCTCGAGTGTGGCTTTGGCACTTTCTTGGTGCTTTCCTCTTCCCAGACGCCTCGGGCAACACCATCAGCTGGATCTTCCTTGACATACTTCGCCAGTCGTGGAAGAACATAGCGGGGTACAGCTGGGGCAGCGCAGTCCTGGCAGTTAGATATGATGGTTTACCGGTAAGTACTTCGGTTCATTATATTCTTCCAGGCATTTAGATATGATGAGATTATTTGTTGCTAATTCATTATCGTGTTCAATGCAGCGATGGAACGGGCATGATACACTCTCTACAGCTCTGTATATCTGGATGGAAGCACAGTTAGTTAGAGGGAATGCGTGGCGCAAGTACAGGGGGTACACGGACGTTCTCGACGTCCTGACACAGCACCAGGTCACGCTCTCTATACTATAGTACCAGTGTCTTCTTCGATGTACACTATATCACAACCTAACACAATTACGAAATTTCAGGTGTTTTGGTGTCCTTGGGATTCTCCAGAGCTCCAGGGCTATCTGAGTCTTGTCACTAGGGACGAGTCACATGAGTATCGTTGCTATGTCCCTCTTATTTTCTCCCATGTGGTCGAGATTCACTTGCCCATCCGGGTCTGCAAACAGTTTGGAAGAATGACATGCTGCCCACCACCGCTTTACTCCACCAACCAAGAATTGCATGGGTGCGTTATCGATTAATAACAATACTACAATTCAGAGGTGTGTTTGGTACAACTAACATCGTTTTGTTGCAGATTTGACCGCAGGAAAAGGTACAAGACAAAGGATTGGTGCTTGACACACAGCTCGTACATCCATTTGTGGCAGACCAGGGTACCACATGCGGTCCTTGCAGGTCCTCCACACGACCAGCACACCTTCGACGAGTATCTGCGGTGGCTTCACAGGTCTACGAGGACACATATCAAGCCCCCGTACACTGACGTGGCGATTGACAAGGACTCGGAGGAAGATGTCATCGAAGATGTGTACGACGTTACCACTAGGGAGAACACACAGCTACAGAGAGCCCCGCTTCAAAGAAACGTGGTGAGATACTTTATTGGTACAATTTGTTATCCTTTTGGTTTTAAGTATGTGTACTAAAACTGTCCAACCGCGTTTCTGTACCCAGGCAACACAATTATCAAGGCTGTCCAACGAAGCAGCGTTCCGGCTTCACGAGTCTAGAGGGTAGGGCCAGGCGTTCTCGCGGCTTTTGTGGAGGTAAAAATAAACTTGTCCGTTTCGAAAATATTTCTTTAGTGTATATGCGTTTGGGTAATGAACTAACTTTAACGTCTATTTATGCAGAAGGTGAAGAAGAGCTGCAGGAAGCTAGCTCAGAAGCTGAGCTCCATGGACACTCCTCATGAGGAACCGCCACTCCCGACGCGGTCGGGTGGCACATCTTTAGCCTCTTTGAGGACACCAGCCGGCTCTTCTCAACCGATGACAGGTGCCACTTCCGCGGTGCGTACACCACCACATCATAGCGCTGGGAAGGACCCTGCAACCGAGGACAAGGAGGAGGACGATGACGATGACGACGAACCCCCGGGCTTCCGCGGACAGCATGACCAGTGGGACGAATGACCGTAGGATGAGATCGGCATGTCTCAGCTAGGTGGTGCCCCGCTTGGCACCCAAGGAGCCTCACAGGTACTAACAAAGATAGTTTGTTTCAATACGTAGGCTCCATGAACTAACGATCATAAAGAATTATAAGTAACCGTGCGTATCATATACCTGCAGGGTACGAGCCGTATGCACCGTCGACGTGACCATAACGACGTTGGCTACACTCTCAATGTGTTGCCAATAAATCCGAAGAGACAGAGGCATCCGAGAGATCCTTACACTCCTGGGTCTTAGTTTGTTAGGTCAAACGAATATTGGCATCCAAAATTTGCGTGGTTATTTGGTTATGTTATCTCAAACTTATGTCAAAACAATTAACATGTTATGTGGCAACTTGTCAACTTGCTTCCTATTCGTTTCTTTGAGTCGCGGCAGCACTGCCGGCGAGATTAAGTACCAACTAGTTCGAAAACCGACAGTCCCGGCGTATCTGGACGCCGGTGGTAATTTTTCGTAATCGATTAGTTAAAATGGTGCATAACCGTATTATGAAAGACGAAAAACTAATCATTGGCTTATTAAATTCTCTATTCGGCCGTGAAAAAAAAACTCAACAAAATACGTGCGCGACGCGTTTCGATTCAACCATCCAGGTACCCCGGGCGGGCGGTAGGCGCAACGGCCAGGTGGCGTGGCTGCTCGGGCGGTATATATATGGTCCAGCCGTGCCACAGATCAGGGCGCGGCACTGCCGCGCCAAGGTCGGTGGCGCGGCAGGACCTGCCACGTCAGCGGTCCCGCAGGCCGGCCCCCGCCACGTCAGCCCTCTGCCGCGTCACCATGCATGGCGCGGCATAGGCATTTGGCCACGCCAGGGCAATAGGCGCAGTCAAAAGTGTTAGTTTAAAAAAAATCCGACAATGTTAGATTTAAAATTATATTCAAAAAAGGGTTAAAATTAAAAAAAAAATTCCAGATCGTACAATGAAAAGACTATTTTAGTATCTACAAACTGTTTAATGCTCTGTATGTAGCCAAGATCAATCATAAAACACTATTTTGTATGCATCCATCTTAATCCCTTGCCTACTCATGTAAACCGTACATAGTTAATACCGTACCTACCACAACTTATGTGTTCCCGTTAATCATATTTCGTAGAAACTTGTTCGAAAGCTAATCATGCATTGTCAGCAAGCTAATTAACAAATCGAAGAGGCGGCAATTTAGGAAGCTCGTGGTATACACGGAGAGTGTTGATTTTGATCGGTAAATAAACCAGTTCAGCTTAATTGGTCAGAGATGCTGGAAGATAATACCGTTTTTTTTTGGTCGGTAATAAGTTTCTGTTAATTTATTCTGTCTATTCATGCAAGTTGGAAGTAGAGTATAGTGGTTGGATGATTGCTGGAAGGCAGTGGACTAGAAACCATAGTGCATTACTAAAACTACAAAGCATAATACAAAACGACATGCCAATCTCTGAATGCTAAGGAGAACGGGGAATGGCTGCAGGTGGCGGCTGCTGGCAACCAACTTTGGAGGTGGGGAGTTGAGGCTTGGTTCGTTTCCTTCAATTTCCTTATTTCTTCAACCTCAATTGTGTAACAATGATTACTAAACCTTGTTCAAGTTGTTTTCTAGTTTTCTCAACCCATGGTGTATTTCAGACTGAAACATTGTACTTTTAATTCAACTAGCAAAAGTGCCCATGCGTTGCAACGGATAGTTATCCGCTTTCATCTTCCAAGTCAGCGCCCGCTCGCTCGTAGTTTTCTCACCCCTGCCCTCTATAATCCTTAGTGTGTCTAACTACCTATGGACATAGATTGCATAGCCTCGCTCTGCGTTGACACCAGCTAAAAGTCTACATTGCATTATTAGTCTACGGTGATTATGACATTCATAATTCAAGTTAATGCTGGTACTGTGAACAGTAATTTAAGGATGGAACTGTGAACAGTAAAACAGGATATATAAGAGAGTTATAGACAGACTTAAAGAGAGAGAATCTCCACATTCATGGAGTTAGTTAGGGGAGGCTGGCCTGGAAAAAATGGATGGAGAGAAATTTTGACTCTTTAATATTAGGTATATAGATAGATATAGATATAGATATAGATAGAAATATTCAATTAATTACTATACCAATGTAATATTTCTAGTTCAGACAGGCCTATACGCTATTAATTCCACACCGAGGCGTTATTCTAATAAAGCATAGTTCATATGCTAATATAGTGACAAAAAAACATTTTTGAATTTGAAACCTTATTCTGACAGGAAACTTTTATTAAAAAAAGATTAAAAATACCAGCTGACTGCAATGCAAACCAAAATGTGAAATTCATTTTTGAATTTAAAACCTCTGGACACTCCTTGTTCATTGATAAATTCGGTTCTTGATCAGACAAATTCAAGTGACAAAAAAACCCGTGCTTGAAACATATACAAAAACTAAATAGTTGTCTCCTACAGGTACAGGCAAATAAGGTGAAGGACCCAAGTCTCCACTTAAAGCTAATTAGAACCTTACAACCAGTAGCAACCACAGCATATATAATCTGCGCAACACAGAAAACATAAAGTGCCATAGCTTTTTCTTTTTTTCTTGAACCTTGAGGTAGACACAAGACACGTTCCATCAGCCCAATGCCCAAAATCGAGACATGAAGGCATCAACGCGGTCTTCCAAGTCATAGGCCAGCTCCCGTAGCTTGTCCCTCCATTCCGGAGCATGTGCGGAAAGTAGTTTTCAGCCTAATCGGTCAGAGATGCTAAATTTGCTCAATTTAATAAGGAAACGTTGGCAGTATCTCGCCGTCTGGGTGAGAAACCATACTGGCCTAGTGGGCGCCAAATTATTTTGGAGTATAAAAACAGAGATGAAAGCTAATAGGGAAGCCAACAGAGAGGACGGGGGAGGTGTGGTGGCGCCCGTTGGCAACTCGGGAGTTGGGATGCCTCAACGACAACGACCGAAGTTGCAAACATTAGCTATCTTTCCCAACGCGTCCTGGCTCCCACTAATTAACTCAGTGCATGCTATTAGCGTATTACTGACCAGGTTTTCAATTTAAATATCAATACAGTGATGGCAGAAATTAGAAAATCAAACTTTTCAATATGAGCAAGAGTATGTTCAAAATTTTACTCACCAAGTTTCGCATCTAAAACCTTGACATTCAAAATAAATGCCATCTGAGCAAGAGTATGTTCAAAATTTAGTTTGTTGCTTGTTCTACTTAGAATCAAGGGTTAATTAGATATATGCTATTATAAAAACACCGTTTTTGAAGCACGCTGCCACAACTCACGAACCGAGCCACGCCATTATATTTGTGCTTGACTTTGATTTGGTTAGCAATCTTATGGCGAGCTTTCAGCTTGTTGAGCCTCCGAAGGACAGTGCCGCTAATTTAAAACTTTATGATTCTATTCATTACGGATAGAATTCTTTTCACAAGGCATGCATAGTGAATGCACCCTCAGAGGTCGGACATGTTCGCTTCATCGTATCAGCCATGCTTATCAGCCATGATACAGTATTTTTCTCTCACAACAAAACAGCATCAGCCGGCTTATAAGCCATCGAAACGATCAAGCGAACAGGGTGTATCTAAAGCCTTTCAGTGGAGCAAGAAAACAGAATGGAGAATTCAGATCATGACCAGCGCATTATCTTCCCTTGCAAATTGCCATCCAAAGGACGTTGTTGATTCGGCAGGCTGTTTCAGTTTAATCAGTGAAACTAGATCTGCAGCATTTTTATTTCCGGTCAACTGGCTATTAGTAATTCACGCTTATTACAATCTCTCTTGGTTTGTACATGCAAATTCTATTAAAGCAAACCGAATTAGGACGCGTGGCATACAAGCAGCACAAGGCTACCCAAAACATGGGTTTAGCAGGCTCGCATAACCCAGACCATAATGTCTTGACGGAAGTATATAAATAAATGTGCACAACAGAGCAGGCGGCCCCTCGATAGCAATTTCTAGAACCCAGAGGACAGAGGTTCTAAATTTTGCTACCCTTGCTCTCTTGCTGCCCCACCTTTGTAGAATTCATTGGTCTCATCCTGTTTGAAGGATAACAAAACGGAAATGAAGATGAGTGGTTGATGAAAGAAAAAAAAAGAATTGCAGGGAACAGAAAGTTGTTCGAAAGAGAACGAATAAGTGACTATAGGACCCTCAAGTCAAGGGCGACTTTTTGTACCTCTCTTTACAGGTGGTTCTTGCTCTGTGTGCTCCTACAGTCCAACTGATTACGCCAGATTTTGGTATATAGCACCCCATCCATCTATTGTGGGATCTGCAAGGGACCCACAGTAAAATCAAAACACTAACATAATACGGTGTCAACTGATCATAGATAAGTTGGTTGGGTTATTTGTGGTGAAACCTGTCCACCCGGGTTTAAGTACTCGACTTGGCACAGGTGCTTATATTTTTATGGATTTATTTTAGTATTTAATGGTGTATTCTAGTATTTAATGGTGCTATTCTTTCAGTGGTAAACGACATCCCCGTCGACAGCGAGGCGTAGGGTGTGACTTCGTGAATCTCGAGATCTATCGGCTCAGTACTTCGGAGGTGACGTAGGGTGTGACTTCGTGAATCTCGAGATCTATTGGTTCAGTACTTCGGAGGTGCTCATAGGGTAGGGTTTACGACGTGTGTTCATAGGGGTGAGTGTGCGTGCGTGTTGTGGGCATCTACGTTGTGGGTGTCTACTTTGTACTGTTTCTCAAAAAAAAAAGAATTCATTTACTAAAAAGTATATAGTCCTATTTGGCCCACCACTATGATACTGAATTAAAAAAAAACATTGTCGAACTCTGAACAACTTACACTATTTAATAACTTTTAGAACTAGATAATATAAATTGTTCCCCTAAAATAGTTCAAAGTAGTTTCAAGGTTGGTATTAGCATGTGGGCCTCACATGACTTCGGGTTTTTTAGTTATGGTATCTTTTGTTCAATATTTAGACTTTTAAATGATCTCAAATAAAAAATAACTAAAAGATTTTAGGTACCTTTATGCAATTAAAATGGATATTTAGGCCTCTTGATGACCTCATATAAAAAAAATATCACTACAAAGTCATAGATCACATTTAGAGCTACAATTATGGTATAGATGATGTCAATGGGCGAGATCATTTTAAAAATACAAAAAACATGAATTTTAAAATATGTGAAATTAAAAACGAATATTTGGGCATCTAAATGGTCTCATATAAAAAATTATTAACTACAAAATTTAGTTCACATTTAGAACTGCAATTTCCGTATACACCATATCTATATCCACAAAAAATATATAAATTGAATTTTAAAATATGAGAACTTAAAAACAAATATTTGGACCTCTAAATGATCTTATTATCTAAAGAAGTTATCAACAATAAATGTAGTCGCAGTTATTGCTACAAGTTAGTATAGACCATGTCGACATTACAGACCATGTCCACATCTTAGGTAGTTTAAAAAATTCAAACATTTAAATTTCAAAAATCTAATAATTTAAAATGAATATTTGAGCTTCTAAAAGATCTCTAATAAAAGATTGTAAACTACAAAGTTGTAGATTGTATTTAGAGCTATAACTTTGGTATAGTTCATGTCAATGTTCGAGATCATTTGAAAAACTAAAGAAAATGAATTTTAGAATGTAAGAAATTAAAATGAATAGGCTTCAAAATGATCTCATATAAAAAAGTATCAATTATAAATTTGTAGATCACATTTAGACCTACAACTTTGGTATATACCATGTCAATATCTTTAGAACAATTAAGAAATTATATTTCAAAATTTGAGATAAAAACTAATATTTAGGTGTGTAAATGATCTCATATAAAAATGTTATCATCAAGAAATTTGCAGATTGCATTGGGAGCAACATCCTAGGTTGTTTGAAAAAAAGTTTTAATTTCAAATTCTAATAACTTAAAATGAATATTAGAGCCTCTAAAAGATCTTAAATAAAAATGTTGTCAACTACAAAATTGAAGATCACATCGATTCTACAATTCTAATATAAAGTTTGTATTCATCTGACTTTATATGAAAAATTATTATGATTTTTTTGAGACAAGAGAAAGAGAGAGACTACCTGACATGTTTACGCTATCACCACATCAGCAAAAGCACCCAAGAAACTACTTCGAAATGAGAGGAGGTATTTTATCCGGTTTTGAAAGTTAAGAGGGTAAGTAGTCCAGTATTAGAGTTCGGATGTGTTTTTGAAATCCAGTGATAAGTTAGGAGGCGTGTTCGTAAAGCCAGTTACCAAAAAATGTCTATCAGGTTTTTCGATCGTTAAGAATTCAAGAATTTTAGGTATAATTTAATTTAGAAAAATAATTAACAAAAGATTTGTGACCTTTGATATGTGCACATGTGATCTACCGTAATAACCGCAAAAAAATGATGAACATCATACTGATCATATGAATGTTAAAATTCATAGCAACATGCAAAGTTGCGGTGTTGTACCCTGAGGTGGGGCGAATGCCGAAGGCACTGGATGTGTCGTTCCCACTAGTTGACATAGTGAGCTATTCAATGTATCCGATCACGCATGATGCGGTGCAGAAAAGAGTAGCTGTGTCAGCCTGCTAGATATTCACCAGGAACAAGAAGACCACCAGGAAGTAGACGATCAGGGAAGCACCAAGAACACCAATCACATACAAGCGTTCCCAAAAATCTGATAGCCCCCTACCCGTGCAGGGACTCAAGCTCTTCTGGTATCCGGTGTGCGCAGGAAGCTGGAACATAGATGACAGGGAGTAGCGTAGCAGCGAAGTGGTGAGATGTGATTGTGTGTCATCCACACATGAACTGGAGGAGGACGCCACCTTAGGTAGCCTTCTAGGGACATCAATAGACAGGTGTAGTGGTTGATAATGGCCATGAAGGCTGTTTCTAGGAACTGACAAATTAATTGTTTATTATTAGTAACCCAATGATCAACCAATAACCCATCTTAAAATATCTGGCTAATGGCTACTAACACATCATAAATTTCACCTAGCATTAATTCTGCTCTTGAAGTTTCCTTTGGTTTAATTGCTAAATAAAATTGGTCAATTTCAATTAAATCCAACACTTCTTGCTCAGTTGCTCTGTCTGCGCCAACTCACTACGCCAGATTTTGGTCCACCCTCTCAGCCCATTTGCCAGTTCTAGGCGCTGCCAAGGGACCTGCACAAAAATTAAAACGCAACCCAAACACAATACAGTGTCAGAAGAAAGAAATCATTTAATTAAGAATACAGTCCTATTTGCCTCTCTATCCTTGAAGAACTCAAAGATTGAACAACTTACCCACCTTAACTTTTTGTCCCCCTAAAAATAGTACATAGTGGTTTTCGCAGTGGTTTTAGCATGTGACCCCAGATATCTTTTAGGGGGGTTCATGCCAGCTTTATTAAATACCTAGGCTCTTAAAAGATTTTAAATGGAAAAGAATATTAACTAAAAAGTTTTAGATGTCTTCAAGGAATACCAATTTGGTATATAGCACGTCTATGTCAGTTCAAAAAATATAATTGCATAATTAGAGAACTTAAAATGAATATTTGAACTATAAAGGATATGGAAAAAGGTTTTCAACCACAAAGTTTTAGATCACATTGTTATCTATAACTTGGGTACAGACCATGTTAATGTCTCAGGTTCTTTGAAAAAATCAAGAATAATTATTTTAAATATAAGAAACTAAAATGAATTTTGAGCCTCTAGATGATCTCATATATGAAAAATTATCAAGTAGAAAGTTGTAGATTGCATTTGGAATTTTGGTATAGAGAATATCAATATCCAAGATCATTTGAAAAATTAAAAACAAATGAATTTTGAAATGTGAGAAATTAAAACGCATATTTGAACCTCTAAATGATCTCGTATAAAAAGTATCAACTACTAAGTTGTAGATCAAATTTATAGCAACAACTTTGGTATATAAACCATATCAATATCCTTAAAAAAATTAAGAATTTGAATTCCAAAATCTAAGAACCTAGTAATATTTGGGTCTCTAAACGATCTCATATATATAAAAAATATCAAAAATAAAGTTGTACATCGTATTGAGAGTTACTCCTTATATTCTAAATTATAAGATGTTTTAGCTTTTCTATATACATTATTTTACTATGTATCTAGATGTAGTGTATATCTAATTGGATAGCAAAATCTATGTATCTAGAAAAGCGAAAACGTCTTCTGGTTTGGAATGGTGAGAGTACAACTTAATATAGAACATGTCAGGATCCTATGTCATTTGAAAAACTCAAAAGTTCAAATTTTAAAATCTAATAAGTTAAAATCTAATAAATTTTAAAAATTACATATTATGTTAAAGAAGAGCAATCTTTGCTTTCAAAAATAAAGAAGAGGAACAATCTTCCGACAGTACAATATATTACAACAAGAAGCAGCAGTAAGTTAACCGATCATCCAAACATTGCGTATATCCAGGCACCATCATGCATATAACACGTTCACGTCCTAGTTGTTTGCTGCAATTACCATCCTCTCCGTGCTCTTCTTCATCTGTCTCGTCGAGTTGGAAAATACTAGGAACGATATTATAATGAGGAAGATATATATGACAGAGAAGACGTGTTGACATAGAACATGCAGGCAGTACGGACCAGAGATAACTCGCCCACCACACAAAAAAGGCCATGCTCTGCGCCTCCAATCTCGACTAGAAACCCTTCCAAAGCCTCATGCTCTGCGCCTCCATTCTCTCTGCTCTGCTTGAGCGGAAAACAGAAAAGGAACAGTGCCGTGTGATTGAACAGTCAAATCTTTATTCGCAAGGGAGAAAAAAAGACAAGCCAACACCCTTATTCTGACAGGAAACTTTTATTAAAAAAGATTAAAAATACCAGCTGACTGCAATGCAAACCAAAATGTGAAATTCATTTTTGAATTTGAAACCTCTGGACACTCCTTGTTCATTGATAAATTCGGTTCTTGATCAGACAAATTCAAGTGACAAAAAAACACGTGCTTGAAACATATACAAAAACTAAATAGTTGTCTCCTACAGGTACAGACAGATGAGGTGAAGGACCCAAGCCTTTGAGAAAATTGGCTATTTGCCATTCCAAACAATGGGCTTCGTAAAATTGCCATCCAAAAGATTGACTTCGCAAAATTACCAACCTAAACATGTATACTTTGTTTTTGTTGCCATAATTCATATTTAGCTCATTTGTTTCTTTTTTTTATTCGTCCTCCACATGAAAAGACATTTCTGCCCTTGGCTGCCGGGAGACGTCGGGCGGATCACCCTTCGCACCTTGGCTGCGTCAGACGTCAGGCAGATCAGCTGATATCCGAATCTAATGGCCTGCATGCTTCTGTACGAGCTACCGTGCATGCATTTGGCCGGTTTTTGAAAAAAAAAACAATCAGGTGGACAATATAATTAGAATACATGCACGCCTATGTCTGTCACACAAATTCATAAATTGAGAATAAAATGAGTTCACATCCGAATCCATAAGCTGAGTATAAATGAGTTCATCTCACATGCATAAATTGAGCCTAAAAACACAGATATTTGATTTTCACTCAAAAGTTCAATTCTTCCTTCCTCATCGTGTGACTCTACTATCTGCAAGTTGTTCCAGTCAACTTGTGGTATAGGATCATCAACCTCCATATCAAACCTAAACCAAATATCGTTTGCAGTTTACGGTCGACGCCGGTGCGTCCACCACGAGGGACGGACTCGGACCCGGTGGGGCGCGGGACGTTGGGGCTGCATCTAGCCTGCCGAGCGTGTCGGCCGCCTGTAGCAAGATGAGCGCGCTTGCTGTCGGGGCCGCGACGAGGGGCGGCGAGGTCGCTCTGAGTTCCACCGTGGTCGTGCCGACGGCCGCCGAGGTCGCTCCGAGTTCCTCCATGGTCGTGCTGACGGCCACCGTGGTCGCGGCAAGCGCGGGTGGACGGCGTGGCGGCGCTGAGCACGGGTGGTTGTGTGGCGGCGGCGAGCGCGTGCGCCGGCGGTGCCGCGTCGCGGCCGCCCTGCATCGTGGATGTCTAAGGCACGCGAGCGGCGGTTCTTCGTTTGCGAGTGCTTTCGTACGATGCGAATAGTCTCGATCTCATCTCTTCACGTCAATTAAGCAGAAGGGCAACAATGTCTTTTCACATGAAAGGGATTCCCAAAAAAATATTAACAAAGCAACTAAATAGGGAGTATGGCAACAAAATCAAGGTAAACATGTTTAGATTGGCAATTTTACGAAGTCAATCTCTTGGATGGCAATTTTGCGAAGCCCATTGTTTGCAATGGCAGATAGCCAATTTTCTCCAAGCCTTCACTTAAAGCTAATTAGAACCTTACAACCAGTAGCAACCACAACATATATAATCTGCGCAACACAGAAAACATAAAGTGCCATAGCTTTTTCTTTTTTTCTTGATCCTCGAGGTAGACACAAGACACGTTCCATCAGCCAAATGCCCAAATTCGAGACATGAAGGCATCAACGCGGTCTTTCCAAGTCATAGGCCAGCGGCGCCGCAGAGACCGCGGCGTCCGTGCTGCGGAGCAGGGCGGAAACGGAGGCCACCGGGGCGCGGCCGCCGGGGCGTGAGCGGCGCAACCATCGGGGTGCGCGCGGCACGGGGTGGGCGGGCTCGGACCCCGGACCCCGGAGCATGTGCGGATGCGATGCAGGAGTAGTTTTCAGCCTAATCGGTCAGAGATGCTAAATTTCCTCAATTTAATAAGGAAACGTTGGCAGTATCTCTCCGTCTGGGTGAGAAACCATACTGGCCTAGTGGACGTCAAATTATTTTGGAGTATAAAAACAGAGATGAAAGCTGATAGGGAAGCCAACAGAGAGGACGGGGGAGGTGTGGTGGCGCCCGTTGGCAACTTGGGAGTTGGGATGCCTCAATGACCGAAGTTGCAAACATTAGCTACCTTTCCCACTAATTAACTCAGTGCATGCTATTAGCGTATTACTGACCAAGTTTTCAATTTAAAAATCAATACAGTGATGGCAGAAATTAGAAAATCAAACTTTTCAATATGAGCAAGAGTATGTTCAAAATTTTACTCACCAAGTTTCGCATCTAAGCAAGTGTGTTCAAACTTTGGTTTGTTGCTTGTTCTACTTAGAATCAAGGGCTAATTAGATATATGCTATTACAAAAACACCATTTTTAAAGCAGACCACCACAGCTCACGAACCGTGCCCGTGCCATTATATTTGTGCTTGACTTTGATTTCGCTAGCAATCTTATGGCGAGCTTTCAGTTTGTTGAGCCTCTGAAGGAGGCTGAATCCCGTAGGTCCTAGGCCAGCTCACGTACCTTGTCCCTCCAGTCTCTCATCTGGGGGTTGAGATCCTCTGCTGCATCTACAAGCATCTGGAGTGTGGCGCTCATCGTGCTCAGCTCGTCTCGCAAGAAGCTGATTTGCCTTCGCACCCATTTGAGCTTGACGTACTTGTCGCTCAGCAGTGTGGTGAGCTTGGACAGGAGCGGCTTCAACACCCCCGTGGAGACGCTCAACAGAGCAGCCTCCGCCATTGCTCTGCTGCTGGATGTTCTGTGTTGTGATTTGTGAAAGCATGCAGGTGATGCAGTGGCCTTCCGGTTGTATTACAAATCAAAATGTAAAATTAGTTTTTGTATTTAAAACCTCCAGACTCTGGTTCATTGATAAATCTCGTTTTAGATGAGATAAATTCAAGTGACAACAAAATATGTGTGCCTGATACAAACAAAAGCGTAATATGTGTCCGCTCCAGGCAAATGTGAATGTGCCAAGCCTTCATTGGAAACTAATTAGAATTTTACAACCAGTAGCAACCACAGCAAAGCAAATCTGCAATCCAGAGCAACGTAGAAAACATGAAGTTCCACAGCTGTTTTTTTATTGAACTTCGAGGTAGATACGAGACACGTTCATCAGGCAAATGCCCAAGATCAAAGTAGCCAACAAATCCACCTCATGCAGACTAATATCACATTCTAATTGCTGCTACCACTGTCCTCTTGATGTGCCACTTCTTTTTCACCAGTCTGCTCCTCTTCTTCCTTTTCATGTGTCTCATCCTGCTTGGAAAAAGAAGATGAATTTGGTGGGGAAAATGGGATCTCATGAATGTAAAACTGACTGGTACCCTAGTGAACCTTTATTTGATACCTCTAGTTCAGTCTCTCCATCAGTAGGTTGGTTCGCCTGCTCCTCTCTAATTTGCCAAAGTTTGAGCCACTCATTGAATAACCCCTCATGATTTTGATTCAACTCCCTCAAAAACTGAAAGAGAAAAAAAAACAAACTGCTCAATTGAACGGCCAGGTATATATATATGCTAAATGGAAGAAAGAAGTATGCATTGGCCGCAGCTAGAAGAGAAGTGGAAACGGAATATAAACAAGAGAGTCGAAATAAACTATTTAACTGCACAGCCAAGTAGGACTAGTTGCTAAATGGAAGAAAGGAGTATGTGGTTGCAGCAACTGAGAGGTTGATGGAACCATCAATGCATGTTGTTCTGTGAGGGAACTTACGGATTCAAAATCTTCACAGTAGCTATGTACTCTTCTGAAGCTGGCAGTGGGACGGTTGGGAAGTGTATCGATGGCAGCATTAATGGCTCTTGAAATACATTGGGCAGTGTCATCATGATCATACCCACGCCAGTCGCTCCAAATTTCTATCTCAGCCTTGTTGAGAGACGAGAGGTGCTGGATGCCCAAACTAGAAGCACCGTTCAGGCACTCCATCTCATGCGCATTGAACTTAAGCTCCACGTGCTCAAGCTTTGGCATTGATCCCGCTTCAAACTCCAGGGAGGTCCCACACTTATCGATACACAGGGAGAAATATTTTAGACTTCCGAATCCGCTGTTGCCAGGGAAGACGATCCTTCCGCCAGTGCCCCCCCAAGTGTCTAGGTCGAGAAAAAGCAAACTGGGTATTTCTCCAAGGATCTCAACATCTTCTGGTCGCACACACATGACCTCCAGTTTTAGCATACTGAGGTTTACAAGTGATCCCATCCAATTTGGCACCCTATAGATGGGAATTCTTTCAATGCAGAGCTTGCGGATGCTACAGGAGGCTGCAGGGTGCCATGAATGTAGCGCCATAGGGTACTTTACATCGAAGTCCCATTCCACGGTATATATAAGGTTATGGAGGTTGCATGAAAATAATAAATTTCCAACATAATTGTGAATGCCCTCGGCTTGGCTTCTTCCTTCAGAGCCATCTGGTAACTTAAAACTCCATTTAATTTTTAGTGTCCTCAGCTTGGTGAGTTTGCTGAATTGTTGTAGGGACTGCCCTTGCTCATAGGATACAACTCCATACTGCCTCAACTCTTCCAAGCTAAGTATCTGCCCAATAATTCCATCTGGAAATCTAACATCTGAATCAACATATAAATGTGCCAGTTGTTGAAGTTTTTTTATAGTTCGTGGTAGTTCTTCGATTATGGTACCTCGCACATCCAGTGTTTGTAGATGTTGTAGTTCACCAACATTCTCTGGGAGCCTAGTTATGAAATGTGAGCAGAGACGCAAGTACTTAAGATTAAACAACTTCCCAATACTCGCAATATGATGGCCTCCCATGCCTCTGCAATCTCCTAGTTCCAACACACGAAGAGCAGTGGAAGGCAACAAAGTGAATTTCACAGGCTGTCCAAATATAGTAACTGAACGAACCTGAGACAAGATCTCGTCTGCCCATAAAGTAACATTTTCTTCATTGTGGTTGATGACACAAAGCCTACGAACCTTGTACTCTGAAGTGTATACAGGCTCTGCAGCATCTAATGAAGTTACAAAATTCTCCTCAGCAGCCTTGCATTTGATGTAGTCAAGGATGATGTCATGCACTCGACATGCCTTCGCCTGACCATACTTTACTCTAACAGGTTGGATCATGCTTCTGTTGATCAGATCATTGAAGTAACGCTCACCAGTTTCATATTCATTTTGACCTTTTTCCTTATGAATGAACCCTTCTGCAATCCACCTATTGATCAAACATTGTTTCTCAATCTTGTGATCTTCTGGGTACACACTCAAGTACAACAAACAAGTTCTTAGATGGTGAGGAATATCAAAGTAACTCATAGATAAGATACTGGTCATCGTCTTAGTATCATCTTTCTTTGCAAGTGAAGAACCAATAGCATTAAGTACCCTGTCCCATTCTGTTTTTGCAAACACATTGGTTAATATGCCAGATACAGTAACAATTGCCAATGGTAGACCACCACATTTTCTTAATATTTTGTCTGGAACATCTTCCAAGTGAGGATAACATGAATTCTCAGAACCAAATGCTCTTCTGAAGAACAACCTTTTGGAGTCATCAAAACTAAGAGCCTCCATTTCATAAACTTGAGAAGAACAACATTTTGCAACTGTAACACTACGTGTCGTCGTGATTATTCTGCTCCCAAGATCATTATCCGGTAATGCAAGTTTGATAAATCCCCAATCTTGTTCGTTCCATACATCATCAATCACAACAATGTACCTACCACAGATTATTTTAACAAAGATGCAATCAGTGGTCAAAGACCGTAGCATTAAAATTGTATGCATCAGCTATTGCTGATAAGTTGATGAATGATGATAGGAACCTAAATAGAGATGGTACTCTTGCACATCATAAAAAGTGATATTATTTTAATGCGTGCAATAAAATATTTCAAAAATTTGCCAACAATATCTATATGAATTCCTATATGATCTATGAAATGTACTAAAACTAGAAATAGTGATGAAACTGCCCATAACTCTACTGGTCTACTACTTGGATTGACAGACAAAACTGCTAAAAATAGTTTAATTTGACCATACTATTAATGCCTTCTTTGTATTCTAACTGCTAGAGCTAGTGCAAATTGTGACTTAAGAGCTTTAAAATCTGGACATTGGAACATAAAGACTTACCCCCAACTCTGGGATATACAAGCAAAGTACAGTGATGAAGGTTTCTTTTGACATGATATGTTGAATATGAATATTTACTCTGTTCCACCTTCATGTACACAATTTTAACATAACTTGGATATGTAGATGACGCGGCTTACCTTTTATCGTGGAGGTGTTCCCTGAGTTTATTAACGAGCTGCTGCTCATCATCATCCTTTGTGATGATATCAGTGCACTTGATTCCGTTAGCAATGTGTATTAGAATCTTCCTGACATCCGGAGTTCGAGAAACCGACACAAATGCTGCACATTTGAACTGGTTTTTAATGTCCTCATAGACTAGCTTTGCAAGAGTAGTCTTACCAAGACCTCCACAACCAGCAATTGAGACAACTTTAAGTTTTGCAGATGACCCATTCATCTCCATGCTTAACAACTCAATGATTTGCTTCTTAGGGGCATTGATGCCCACAAGTTTATCAATATCCTCGTAGAGAGCCTGCAGCCTAGGATCAACAGAAGAACTGCTAGATTTGTTTTTCAGTTGGGCCAAATCATACCTCTTGTGCCTCTCGCTTGCCTCTATAACAGATGCCTTGAGTTCTTGGATCTGATTGGCAATATCATGGCGTTGCTTCAGTTTCTTCAGCTTGCGGAAGAATCCCTTGATGAATCCCGAATGTCCATCACGCTCGTGGTCAACACGAGATATGAAGGCATCAATGCAATCTTCCAAGTCATATGCCAGCTCACGTAACTTGTCCCTCCATGCCGTCATCGGAGGGTTGAGCTCCTCTGCATCCGCAAGCATCTCAAGCGTGGGACTCATGGCCTTCAACTCGTCTCTCAAAAACTTGATCTGCTTGCGGACACCTTTGAGCTTGACGTACTCTTCTTCCAGCAGCTTGGTGAGCTTGGACAGGAGGGGCTTCATCACCCCGGTGGTAACACCCACGACAGCTACCGTAGCCATTTTTGCTCATCTGGTGAGCTCGCTGGAATGCGGTGGTGGTGCTGTGGAAAAGCACTGATTTCAGATCGTGTATTGTATGAGGTGCAGGGCAACGCCTGTTTCTCAAGGAAGAGTAGCAGTGGGTTAATTGTCTTTGGTCCTCTAGATCCACGAAAAATAATTAAGTATTAAGCTTAGCTTTAGTAAAAGAGCTACTGCACACATAGCCATGTAAACGTGACTCAGAGCAGCATCTTTATTAAAGTTCTATCATGCTATGTCGGCAGGCTTTACCACGGGAAGAACGTAGCATGTGATGCGCACTGTCTGGGTGAATATTTCTTTCTCGAAGAACCATAGTATAGGCTAAGCTTTCCATGCAAATAATAAGGAGACGGTGGCATGCATATATGAGATCATCGAGGTTTATCGCACAGGGCGCGTCGATTTGGCGAAGTACTTCAGCCTAATCGGCCAGAGATGCATTTGCTCAATTTAACAAGGAGAAACGGTGGCAGTATCTGGCCGTCTGGGCGGCAAATTATTTTGAGTATAAAACCGAGATGAAAGCTGATAGGGAAGCCAAGACAGAGGACAGTGGAGGTGTGGTGCGCCCGTTGGGAACTTGGGGAGTTGGGATGCCTTGACGACCGAAGTTGCAAACATTAGCTACCTGCCTATCTTTTCCTACGCGTCAGCGCCCGCTCGCACGTAGTTTTCTCACCCCTGCCCTCTATCATCCTTAGGCCTTGTTTAGATGCCATCCAAACTTCAAGTTTTTTCACTCTCTCCATCACATCAATTTTTAGCCGCTTGCATGGAGTATTAAATGTAGGTAAAAAAAAATAACTAATTACACAGTTTAGTTGAAAATCACGAGATGAATCTTTTGAGCCTAGTTGGTCCACGATTGGACAATATTTGCCAAATAAGACGAAAGTGATACTATTCATCGGGTTCACTTTTTTTGCAAAGTGAACGAGGCCTTAGTGTGTCTAACTACCTATGGACATAGATTGCATAGCCTCGCTCTGCGTTGACACCAGCTAAAAGTCTGTCACCCTACATTGCAATGGGGGATCTATTAAATTAATGCTCTATTGTTATTAGTCTACGGTGATTATGACATTCATAATTTAAGTTAATGCTGGTAACCTATAAAGCTTGTGTGAAATTAAAATAACTTGAGATTTTTTTCTCCCATTGCAATGCACACTGACCTATTAATTTATAACATTAATATTCATGTTATCCATGCGTCGGTACTTACATATCAAGTCTGTGACTTCCTTTAAAATTTATAATACATTGTAAATCTAATCTCTCATGAAGTCTGTGACTTCCTTTAAAGTAAAAGAGAATACAAATTCGGAACAGCCAGCTCGGAAGAAACGTAGATAAAAATAAAAGAAAATAGGAACAGCCGGCTCGGAAGAACATCAATCAATGGAAAAAGGATGGAACTGTGAACAGTAAAACAGGGTATATAAGAGAGTTATAGACAGACTTAAAGAGAGAATCTCCACATTCATGGAGTTAGTTAGGGGAGGCTGGACCGGAAAAAATAGGTGGAGAGAAATTTTGCCTCTTTAATATTAGGTATATAGATAGATATAGATATAGATATAGATAGAAATATTCAATTAAATACTATTCCAATGTAATATTTCTAGTTCAGACGGGCCTATACGCTATTATGTCCACACCAAGGCGTTATTCTAATAAAGCATAGTTCATATGGCCATGTTCGCTTCTCTTATAATCCGTCTTTTTTTTCAGCCGGAACAGTGTTTTTCCTCTCACAATAAATAAGCCGGAACAGTGTTTTGGCTGGCTACCTGCCGCGTGGAATCCTTGTCCAACTAGCTAATGTGACTCAGAAACTTGTTTAAAGCCATCACACTAGTCTTGAGCGAAGAGGCATGTGAGGTGCAAACAATAAAGTAATATTTTCACACAAAAGATAAGGTAGCCAGGATCAGCTCCAGATCCCTTGCATAGATATTGAAGATCAGCCTCGCTGTCCAAGTAATGGCACATAGTGTGTCAGTCTGACTGTCAGACAAACTCCGTTTAATTAGTGAAAGATACTAGCACTGGACAGCTGTTAGCTGTACTACTTCAGATCAACTGTCAAGATTGAAATTTTATCATCTCTCTTCCCTGCCAGTTGTTCAGGCTACTTAGAGAATTTTTTTGAATTATCTCTTGTGAGTTGTTATTTTAGTTGTACTAGTTGGTTGTAGATTGTTACCAAAAATCGTCTCAAATCTCTGAAATATAGGAAGTCCCTTATTTCCGTCTTTTCCCACCTTCGTTTCTGTATAGTGTAGTGCGTTGCAACGGATAGTTACCCGCTTTCATCTTCCAAGTCAGCGACCGATCACTCGTAGTTTTCTCACCCCTGCCCTCTATCATCCTTAGTGTGTCTAACTACCTATAGACATAGATTGCATAGCCTCGCTCCGCGTTGACACCAGCTAAAAGTCTGTCACCCTACATTGCAATGGGGGATCTATTAAATTAATGCTCTATTGTTATTAGTCTACGGTGATTATGACATTCATAATTTAAGTTAATGCTGGTAACCTATAAAGGTTGTGTGAAATTAAAATAACCTGAGATTTTTTCTCCCATTGCAATGCACATTGACCTATTAATTTATAACATTAATATTCATGTTATCCATGCGTCGGTACTTACATATCAAGTCTGTGACTTCCTTTAAAATTTATAAAACATTGTAAATCTAATCTCTCATGAAGTCTGTGACTTCCTTTAAAGTAAAAAGAAAACAAATTCGGAACAGCCAGCTCGGAAGAAACGTAGATAAAAAAAAAGAAAATAGGAACAGCCGGCTCGGAAGAAACATCAATCAATGGAAAAAGGATGGAACTGTGAACAGTAAAACAGGGTATATAAGAGAGTTAGAGACAGAATTAAAGAGAGAGAATCTCCACATTCATGGAGTTAGTTAGGGGAGGCTGGACCGGAAAAAATGGGTGGAGAGAAATTTTGCCTCTTTAATATTAGGTATATAGATAGATATAGATATAGATAGAAATATTCAATTAATTACTATTCCAATGTAATATTTCTAGTTCAGACGGGCCTATACGCTATTATGTCCACACCGAGGCGTTATTCTAATAAAGCATAGTTCATATGGCCCTGTTCGCTTATCTTATAATCCGTTTTTTTAGCTTGTTTTTTCAGCTGAAACAGTGTTTTTCTCTCACAACAAATCAGCCGGAACAGTGTTTTTGCTTGTTTTTTCAGCAAAGCGAACGGGGCCAATATAGTGCTAGTATAAGCTTTAGTAGGAAAAAATACATATTATGTTAAAGAAGAGCAATCTTTGCTTTCAAAAATAAAGAAGAGGAACAATCTTCCGACAGTACAATATATTACAACAACAAGCAGCAGTAAGTTAACCGATCATCAAAACATTGCGTATATCCAGGCACCATCATGCATATAACACGTTCACGTCCTAGTTGTTTGCTGCAATTACCATCCTCTCCGTGCTCTTCTTCATCTGTCTCGTCGAGTCGGAAAATACTAGGAACGATATTATAATGAGGAGGATATATATGACAGAGAAGACGTGTTGACATAGAACATGCAGGCAGTACGGACCAGAGATAACTCGCCCACCACACAAAAAAGGCCACCGATGTGGCGTACCGCTCCAATCTCGAAACCCTTCCAAAAGCCTCATGCTCTGCGCCTCCATTCTCTCTGCTCTGCTTGAGCGGAAAACAGAAAAGAACAGTGCCGTGTGATTGAACAGTCAAATCTTTATTCGCAAGGGAGAAAAAAAGACAAGCCAACACCCTTATTCTGACAGGAAACTTTTATTAAAAAAAGATTAAAAATACCAGCTGACTGCAATGCAAACCAAAATGTGAAATTCATTTTTGAATTTGAAACCTCTGGACACTCCTTGTTCATTGATAAATTCGGTTCTTGATCAGACAAATTCAAGTGACAAAAAAACGCGTGCTTGAAACATATACAAAAACTAAATAGTTGTCTCCTACAGGTACAGGCAAATAAGGTGAAGGACCCAAGCCTTCACTTAAAGCTAATTAGAACCTTACAACCAGTAGCAACCACAACATATATAATCTGTGCAACACAGAAAACATAAAGTGCCATAGCTTTTTCTTTTTTTTCTTGAACCTCGAGGTAGACAAAAGACGTGGACGAGTTCGACAAGAACGCGCTGGCTCAGGCCAGCGGCGCCGCAGAGACCCGGGCGTGAGCGGCGCAACCATCGGGGCGCGCGCGGCACGGGGTGGGCGGGCTCGGACGCCGGAGCATGTGCGGACGCGATGCGGGAGTAGTTGTCAGCCTAATCGGTCAGAGACGCTAAATTTGCTCAATTTAATAAGGAAACGTTGGCAGTATCTCGCCGTCTGGGTGAGAAACCATACTGGCCTAGTGGGCGCCAAATTATTTTGGAGTATAAAAACAGAGATGAAAGCTGATAGGGAAGCCAACAGAGAGGACGGGGGAGGTGTGGTGGCGCCCGTTGGCAACTTGGGAGTTGGGATGCCTCAACGACCGAAGTTGCAAACATTAGCTACCTTTCCCAAATCCCAACGCGTCCTGGCTCCCACTAATTAACTCAGTGCATGCTATTAGCGTATTACTGACAAAGTTTTCAATTTAAATATCAATACAGTGATGGCAGAAATTAGAAAAATCAAACTTTTAAATATGAGCAAGAGTATGTTCAAAATTTTACTCACCAAGTTTCACATCTAAAACCTTGACATTCAAAATAAATGCCATCTGAGCAAGAGTATGTTCAAACTTTGGTTTGTTGCTTGTTCTACTTAGAATCAAGGGTTAATTAGATATATGCTATTATAAAAACACCATTTTTTGAAGCACGCTGCCACAACTCACGAACCGAGCCACGCTATTATATTTGTGCTTGACATTGATTTGGTTAGCAATCTTATGGCGAGCTTTCAGCTTGTTGAGCCTCCCAGGGACAGTGCCGCTAATTTAAAACTTTCTGATTCTTTTCATTACGGATAGAATTCTTTTCACAAGGCATGCATAGTGAATGCACCCTCAGGGGTTCAGTGTACAAAAGGACAGTGCCGTTATTATCTAAAGCCTTTCAGTGGAGCAAGAAAACAGAATGGAGAATTCAGATCATGGCCAGCGCATTATCTTCCCTTGCAAATTGCCATCCAAAGGACGTTGTTGATTCGGCAGACTGTTTCAGTTCAATCAGTGAAACTAGATCTGCAGCATTTTAATTTCCGGTCAACTGGCTATTAGTAACTCCCGCTTATTACAATCTCTCTTGGTTTGTACATGCAAAATCCAATAAAGCAAACCGAATTAGGAGGCGTGGCATACAAGCAGCACAAGGCTACCCAAAACTTGGGTTTAGCAGGCACGCAGAACCCAGACCATAATGTCTTGATGGAAGTATATAAATCAGCCTGTTTGGCAGCATGTATTTGGCTTATAAGCCTTGGCTTATCAGCCAACCAACAGTATTTTTCTCTCACACCAAACCAGTCAACAGTACTTTCAGTCATGGCTTATAAGCCAATCCAGAAACGAACAGGCTGAATAAATGTGCACAAGAGAGCTGGCGGCCCCTCAATAGCAATTTCTAGAACCCAGAGGACAGAGGTTCTAAATTTTGCTGCCCTTGCTCTCTTGCTGCCCACCTTTGTAGAATTCATTGGTCTCATCCTGTTTGAAGGATAACAAAACGGAAATGAAGATGAGGTGGTTGATGAAAGAAAAAAAAAGAATTACAGGGAACAGAAAGTTGTTCGAAAGAGAACGAAGAAGTGACTATAGGACCCTCAAGTCAAGGGCGACTTTTTGTACCTCTCTTTACAGGTGGTTCTTGCTCATCCATCTCAAGTCAAGGGTGACTATAGGACCCAACTGATTACGCCAGATTTTGGTACATAGCACCCCATCCATCAGTTGTGGGATCTGCAAGAGACCCGCAGTAAAATCAAAACACTAACATAATACGGTGTCAACTGATCATAGATAAGTTGGTTGGGTTCGTTGTGGTGAAATCTGTCCACCCGGGTTTAAGTACTCGACTTGGCATGGGTGCTCATATTTTTCTGGATTTTTTCTAGTATTTAATGGTGCTATTCTTTCAGTAATAGGCGACATCCTCGTCGACAGCGAGGCGTAGGATGTGACTTCATGAATCTCAGGATCTATCGGCTCAGTGCTTCGGAGGTGCTCGTAGGGTGTGACTTCATGAATCTCGAGATCTATCGGCTCAGAACTTCGGAGGTGCTCATAGGACTAGGGTTTGCGACCTATGTTCATAGGGGTGAGTGTGCGTGTGTAACATCCTGAATTTTGAATTTTTGGAAATAGAGTTAAAATGATTTAATTTGGAATTTTGTGCTCATGAAATATAGAAGAATAAATTTTTCATTAAATTCAAATTCATCATAAGGTTTAGCAACATGTTTGAGCATACATGCCCTTGCATTTGGTTTATTTGGTGGAGTGATTTTGATTGAAAATTTAAAATGGGTTAAATTGCTGTTGCAAATGAAATTAAAAAAATGGCTTTGAAATAAAAGAGAATTAAGAAATGAAAGAATTTAAAAAGTTATAAATTTTATTTTTTGAAAGCCAACTAAAATTTTCCATTTTTATTTGAATTTAAAGGAATATTTGAATTAATATTTAACTTGATTTGGTTCAAAGAAATTTAAACCATATCTGAATTAGGATTTGAAATAATAAAAGAAAATTTGAAGATGGAAAATCCTTTCCCTCTCTCATTTTGGCCCGAGCAGCCGCGTAGCCCGGCTCCCACTCCCGCCGGCCCAGCAAGCCAGGCCGCAACCCAGGCGGCGCGCAGCCCGCTCCCGCCTCCACTCAAGAAGCCTAGCAAGCAGGCAGGCCCAGCACCAAGCTGCCCCTCCCGCACGGCCCAGTTCGCCCGGCCCAGGCCACACTGCACTACGTCTCCTCTCCCTTGCGCATAGTCGCTGACAGGTAGGGCCCGCATGTCGAGGTCGTCCCTTTCCTCCAGTCGTCCCCGAGTTAGACTCCGCCGCCGCCATCGCCTAGGAGTCCGCGCACCCCCTGCCGCGCGTCGTTGCCGTGCCCGCCAAGCATCCCAGGCTCATAAATAGCCAGACGAGCCACGTCGCCTCCCTACTCCTCCCTCCAGCACCGCAGCCACCTTCGTCGAGCCGCCTGTGCCCTAACCCGCACCGCCGTGACCTCCACGCCGAATAACCACGCCTGAGGCCGCCACCGTGCTGTCGCAGGTTTCCCCGAGCCCTCCACCGAGCTCGCCTCGAGCCACTCTTGCCCCCGTAGTCCTCCTGTTCCCTGTGGTGACAGGGAGCGTCGAAGCCGACATCGTCGGCAAGGTCCGGCCATGGCGCCGCCGTCTCGATGCAGCCGCCGGCGACCTCATCTTCCCCAACCAATCACAGCCGTCCGATTCACGATCAACATCCCAGATTAGAAGGTACCAGTTCGCAGGCACAATTGCTAAAGAGTCCCCGCGCTTTTGAATAATTGAACCCGCAGTCCAAAACGTTTTCCCTGAGTCCATTTTCTTCTTTTGAAAGCGCATTTTGTTTTGGTTAAGTCTAAAATACGTTTTCAACTATTTACAGAATTGCCACTGATTTTGGTTTAGCCATAACTTCTCCGTTTTAACTCCGATTTGATCCGTTCAACTTGCGTTAGGTTCGTAATTTCATAATATACATGTTCATACTACTGTTAAGTAGGTTTTCAACTTTGAAAATTCGTGATTAGATTTAATCTATTATTTTATTAAAGGAAATCTTGTTTAAATCATATCTTCTGCGTTTTAGATCCGTTTTGAACCATTCAAGTTGCGTTAGATTCATAGCGATGAGATCTACGCGTTAGTAACAGTGTTTACCATGTCGCTATTTATAGAATTTCATGGTCTAAATCATATCTTGATTAATAATTATGCAACTGAGTTTTGTAAATAAAATATGATTTGTTTAACTTTAGTTTTATAATTCGAATCTACATTTGACTTAATTCAATTTATATAAGCTTTTATATAGTTAAAATAAATGAAGCATATAGTTTTCTTTTCCGCGTATTATGCGGATCTATCGGTAGATGTATGTTTTTCACCCTAACTCTGATTAGAGTGCTTTTCGCGTCTGTGTGTTCGTAGGGAGACGTAGATTCGTTTTACAAACTTTTCATCTTGATTTTATGTTTGATGTACTGTTCTAATTTAGATCTATTGTTTGCTTCGTATATGATTGTATGGATGCTTGTGTGGTGCTTTATGATTACGTCAAGTCGGTGAGATATACGTGGTGATCAAGAAGAAGAAGAAGAACGTTGAAGATTAAAGCTTACCGAAAGATCGGTATTTTAAGGCAAGTATAGCATGGGATCTTTCTTGTTACCTATTATGCTATTCATTATTCATGTTTACCTGATCATGTGTTTATGGGCTTGTGATAAACTTTTTGCCACCCAATTGCTAAAAGATGACTCATTAAAAGCTAATCGCAGTAAAACCAGTGTCAACCTTTTGAGCCTCATGAACCCCATGTTATATTTGTTGAGTACGACATGTACTTACGCTTGTTTTAGTTTACACATATTTGAAAAAATCCTGGATGGGTACCAGATTGCTAGTTTGGAGGAATTAGGCTTGTGATCAACCAGTCAGTTGTCCCTGTGGATTTGGAGTCTTCACCTGAAGATCGAAGTTGTCTTTCTGCGGTCTATACTCTGAGGTTATATTCTTTATACTAATACGTTATGTATTTAAGCATTGTCTTATGACATTACCCTTATTTGTAGCTATATGTGAGATTTGACTTCCTAGGCTCACATATGGTGTGTATCTGGTTTTATTTTTAAAACCGGGTGCTTCAAAGTGGTATCAGAGCAATGCTGACTATAAGACACAAGCCTAGTTAGGAATTGGCCGTCTTAAGGTTTTGAAATTGCTAAAAAATCCTTCTTCTATAAATCTTGATATTTTCTTCTCTACTATATATCTATCCTTGATATTTATCTCCTCCTTGATGCTTGTTTTAAGCCTTTGTTCTCATCTTCATCCCTTGATTTGATATGCTTTTAGAACTATTCCTCATTACCTTCTTGCGTAATCTGAAGATAAGTATTAGGATTGTTATCCCTGGTACAATGAGGATGATAGTATCGCAAGTCGAGTCAATGATTGAATTGTACACCTTTATGCTTTGTTGAATTGTCATTATGCTTATGATTGTTTTGCATCTTTGTAATGAATGCAATGATCTTGTTGGGTGTTCCCACAATTTCACTTAGTTATAGGCCTAAGGTATAAGGATCAGTGAAATAAATAGTTGGGTTATGGTTTTCTTCTGTTCTCCCTATCCTGTCCTTTCGGAGCAGTCTGCACTCTTTGGCTTATAACTCTAATTTTGGATGATAAAAAAATTGAGAAAATTCTATACAATAGTAGACTTCAATATCTTTCTCTGAGCGTAAGAATCACCCTGATAGTTATTTTGGTTATAGAGTTACAAAAATCACAATGCAATACATCTGTGCTGTTTGGAACCTAGACCCGTTTCTGTTGTGCACTGTTTTCGTCCACGTTAACTGCAGAATTCGAAAAAGTGTTCTATAAGAAAGTTGTGGAGTATTTTATAAGCTTTCCAACGGTATAAGCTACAATACCATTGGATTAACAAAATGAGAGTTACAGCTGTTTTATTGCGCTGCTGTTTTTCATCTCGCGAGGAATTTCAGGTTTCTTATTCTTGCCCATACACAAGAGTATCGTTGGGATGACGGAACGTCTAGATATTAGTTAGCTCATCTAAAGAATATGTAAACTACCCTTCTTGTGTCCCATACTTTATCTTAAGGGGGTATCCAAGATGAATAATTTGTAAGATGAAGAGTCATACGTTCTAGTTGCGCAGCAGACGCGTGGTGGTACCTAAAGATGTGAGAGAAACTTAGAGTTCAATGAAGTTTGATTAAAGGATCAAGGGAGGTTTAACCAAGATCATCAGCATATTGATAATGCTACCGGAAGGGGTTTTAAGTTAGTTGGAACAAAAGACCTCAGCTAAGTGTTTGAGGGAGTCTAAGAAGAGGTTGAAGTAAAACCTATGTATTAGCTCTGTCAGATCCGGATGAAAGCTTCACATCTAGAATGATGCATCTTGTCAAGGTGTGGGATGTGTCCTTATACGAGAGGAAAGATAGTGGTTTGTTCATTAAGTCGGCTAGTGAAGCGTGAGATAAACTACCTAACATGTTATCTGGAGTTATCCATTTTGAAGCATAAAAGTACTATCTTTTTTGAAGTAAAAGTGACATATAGGAGGATCACAAGAATATATAGGACATCTTCACTAAGTTGGTCTTGAGCTTGTGATATCCTTGTTGGAATAAGATTGATTATGACTTGGAAAAGTGCTATTACTTTAAGGAGCAAAGTCATGGCCGATGCCCTTAGCAATGGAGAGTTGTGCTAAGAAGGTTCGGGTGACACCAAGGATTAAGAATTGTATTCCAAGTTCGAGTGACATGACCGGAATCATTAATGTTTAAAGATTGGTGGTAGAATCCCCTTCTGACCAAGAGAATTATCAGGTTTTGTTGGAAGGTGGATATTTTAAGGCAGAGAATTGGTATTATAGGAAAGGTGCCTAGTGATTGGAGATACCTAAGAGTTGTTTGGAGTACCTGTCAGAACCTTGGAATCAGTTTAGCAAGATACTTGGAGTAAGATTGATAGGTATGCAAAGCAAAGTGCGATCCTTATCAAGACGATGGAAATACACGAGGAAGTAAAGAAGAGTCTAAAGACAGAGTATTCTATCTCCTAGTCGATGTCTTCCGAATCTCGGGGACGAGATTCATCTTAAGGGGGTAGAATTGTAACACCCTGAATTTTGAATTTTTGGAAATAGAGCTAAAATGATTTAATTTGGAATTTTGTGCTCATGAAATATAGAAGAATAAAAATTTTCATTAAATTAAAATTCATCATAAGGTTTAGCAACATGTTTGAGCATACATGCCCTTGCATTTGGTGTATTTGGTGGAGTGATTTTGATTGAAAATTTAAAATGGGTTAAATTGCTGTTGCAAATGAAATTAAAAGAAATGGCTTTGAAATAAAAGAGAATTAGGAAATGAAAGAATTTAAAAAGTTATAAATTTTATTTTTTGAAAGCCTACTAAAATTTTCCATTTTTATTTGAATTTAAAAGAATATTTGAATTAATATTTAACTTGATTTGGTTCAAAGAAATTTAAACCATATCTGAATTAGGATTTGAAATAATAAAAGAAAATTTGAAGATGGAAAATCCCTTCCCTCTCTCATTTTGGCCCGAGCAGCCGCGTAGCCTGGCTCCCACTCCCGCCGGCCCAACAAGCCAGGCCACAGCCCAATCGACGCGCAGCCCGCTCCCGCCTCCACTCATGAAGCCCAGCAAGCAGGCAGGCCCAGCACCAAGCCGCCCCTCCCGCATGGCCCAGTTCGCCCGGCCCAGGCGACACCGCACTGCGTCTCCTCTCCCTTGCGCACAATCGCTGACTGGTAGGGCTCGCATGTCGGGGTCGTCCCTTTCCTCCAGTCATCCCTGAGCTGGACTCCACCGCCGCCATCGCCTAGGAGTCCGCGCACGCCCCGCCCCGCCCCGCGTCGTTGCCGTGCCCGCCAAGCATCCCAGGCTCATAAATAGCCGGATGAGCCACGCCGCCTCCCAACTCCTCCCTCCAGCGCCACAGCCACCTTCGCCGAGTCGCCTGCACCCTAACCCGCACCGCCGCGACCTCCACGCCGAATAACCGCGCCTGAGGCCGCCACCGTGCTGTCGCAGGTTTCCCCGAGCCCTCCACCGAGCTCGCCTCGAGCCACTCTTGCCCCCGTAGTCCTCCTATTCCCTGTGGTGACCGGGAGCGTCGAAGCCGACGTCGCCGGCAAGGTCCGGCCATGGCGCCGCCGTCTGGATGCAGCCACCGGCGACCTCATCTTCCCCAACAAATCACAGCCGTCCGATTCACGATCAACATCCTAGATTAGAAGGTACCGGTTTGCAGGCACAATTGCTAAAGAGTCCCCGCGCTTTTGAATAATTGAACCCGCAATCCAAAATGTTTTCCCTGAGTCCATTTTCTTCTTTTGAAAGCGCATTTTGTTTCGGTTAAGTCGAAAATACGTTTTCAACTATTTACAGAATTACCACTGATTTTGGTTTAGCTATAACTTCTCCGTTTTAACTCCGATTTGATCCGTTCAACTTGCGTTAGGTTCGTAATTTCATAATATACATGTTCATACTACTGTTAAGTAGGTTTTCAACTTTGAAAATTCGTGATTAGATTTAATCTATTATTTTATTAAAGGAAATCTTGTTTAAATCATATCTTCTGCGTTTTAGATCCATTTTGAACCATTCAAGTTGCGTTAGACTCATAGCGATGAGATCTACGTGTTAGTAACAGTGGTTACCATGTCACTATTTCTGGAATTTGATGGTCTAAATCATATTTTGATTAATAATTATGCAACTGAGTTTTGTAAATAAAATATGATTTGTTTTACTTTAGTTTTATAATTCGAAACTAAATTTGACTTAATTCAATTTATATAAGCTTTTATATAGTTAAAATAAATGAAACCTATAGTTTTCTTTTCCGCGTATTAAGCAGATCTATCTGTAGATGTATCTTTTTCATCATAACTCCGATTAGAGTGCTTTTCGCGTCTGTGTGTTCGTAGAGAGACGTAGATTCGTTTTACAAACTTTTCATCTTAATTTTATGTCTGGCGTATTGTTCTAATTTAGATCTATTGTTTACTTCGTGTATGATTGTATGGATGCTTGTGTGGTGCTTTATGATTACGTCCAGTCGGTGAGATATACGTGGTGATCAAGAAGAAGAACGTTGAAGATTAAAGCTTACCGAAGGATCGGTATTTTAAGGCAAGTATAGCATGGGATCTTCCTTGTTACCTATTCACCTTTAATCATTTAATTCATACTGCATGTGTCTACCTTGTCTACCACTAAGGATTGCCTAGTACTTTGTTACCCTGTACCTTGATACCTTTGGGTTATTGCATTGGGTAGTATGATGCTAGTGCTCACTTAAAGACCATGATCTTGTAACTTGACTAATGGTATATGCAATAAACATTAAAAGATATTTTTTAGCAACATGGAACAAGGGGCTAGAGCATTGGTCTATTTTTATAGTGCTCTAGATTCCTCTCCCTAAGGACTTATCTATAAGTGATCATCCGGAACTTACAGTACAGCTGTGAGGGCTACATGGCTCTGGCTTTAGCTTAGTATGAGGACCTTTTCTAGCTTGTTAGTGGTTACCTTTATTGGCATAAGAATGGCTTGACGAATCGGGTATAGGACAGCCTCTACTCTTATGTGTATAGCCATGATGGAATTGTGCCATGCGATAGGAGGGTTCCTATATCTATTTGCTGAGTGAATCTAATGGCCCTAACTTGTTAGACGAACCTTTGAAAGGCTTTACAGTGAACCCTACCGACCTTTCTTGGTAGTGGGTCAAGAAGCTGATCACCTCGAGCGAAAGGGTAAATCACGACTCACAGTGAAAGTGTACAACCTCTGCAGAGTGTAAAACTGGTATATCAGCCGTGCTCACGGTCACGAGTGGCCTTGGAACATTTACGGAATAGATGATCACTAATGGTTAATGATGATGAACACAGATGAAACTGATGATAAAGATGCTCACTAATGATTACCGTTTATGCTATTCATTATTCATGTTTACCTGATCATGTGTTTATGGGCTTGTGATAAACTTTTTGCCACTCAATTGCTAAAAGATGACTCATTAAAAGCTAATCGCAGTTAAACCAGTGTCAACCTTTTGAGCCTCATGAACCCCATGTTATATTTGTTGAGTACGACATGTACTTACGCTTGTTTTATTTTACACATATTTGGAAAAATCCCGGATGGGTACCAGATTGCTAGTTTGGAGGAATTAGGCTTGGGATCAACCAGTCAGTTGTCCTTGTGGATTTGGAGTCTTTGCCTGAAGATCGGAGTTGTCTTTCCGCGGTCTATACTCTGAGGTTATATTCTTTATACTAATACGTTATGTATTTAAGCATTGCCTTATGATATTACCCTTATTTGTAGCTATATGTGAGATTTGACTTCCCGGGCTCACATATGGTGTATATCTAGTTTTGTTCTTAAAACCGGGTGCTTCAAAGTGGTATCAGAGCAATGCTGACTATAAGACGCAAGTCTAGTTAGGAATTGGCCATCTTAAGGTTTTGAAATTGCTAAAAATATTTGTTCTATAAATCTTGATATTTTCTTCTCTACTATATATCTATCCTTGATATTTATCTCCTCCTTGATGCTTGTTTTAAGCCTTTGTTCTCATCTTCATCCCTTGATTTGATATGCTTTTAGAACTGTTCCTCATTACCTTCTTGCGTAATATGAAGATAAGTCTTAGGATTGTTATCCCTGGTACAATGAGGATGATAGTATCGCAAGTTGAGTCAATGATTGAATTGTACACCTTTATGCTTTGTTGAATTGTCATTATGCTTATGATTGTTTTGCATCTTTGTAATGAATGCAATGATCTTGTTGGGTGTTCCCACAACTTCATTTAGTTATAGGCCTAAGGTATAAGGATTAGTGAAATAAATAGTTGGGTTATGGTTTTCTTCTGTTCTCCCTATCCAGTCCTTTCGGAGCAGTCTGCACTCTTCGGCTTATAACTCTAATTTTGGATGATAAAAAAATTGAGAAAATTCTAGATAATAGTAGACTTCAATATCTTTCTCTAAGCGCAAGAATCACCCTGATAGTTATTTTGGTTATAGAGTTACAAAAATCACAATGCAATGCATCTGTGCTGTTTGGAACCTAGACCCGTTTCTGTTGTGCACTGTTTTCATCCATGTTAACTGCAGAATTTGAAATAGTGTTCTATAAGGAAGTTGTGGAGAATTTTATAAGCTTTCCAACGGTATAAGCTACAATACCATTGGATTAGAAGAATGAGAGTTACAGCTGTTTTATTGCGCTTCTGTTTTTCATCTCACGAGGAATTTCAGGTTTCTTATTCTTTCCCATACACAAGAGTATCGTTGGGATGACGGAACGTCTAGATATTAGTTAGCTCATCTAAAGAATGTGTAAACTACCCTTCTTGTGTCCCATACTTTATCTTAAGGGGGTATCCAAGATGAAGAATTTGTAAGATAAAGAGTCATACGTTCTAGTTGCGCAGCAGAAGCGTGGTGGTACCCAAAGATGTGAGAGAAACTTAGAGTCTCAATGAAGTTTGATTAAAGGTTCAAGGGAGGTTTAACCAAGATCATCAGCATATTGATAATGCTACTGGAAGGGGTTTTAAGTTAGTTGGAACAAAAGACCTCCGCTAAGTTTTTGAGGGAGTCTAAGAAGAGGTTGAAGTAAAACCTATGTTTTAGCTTTGCCAGATCCGGATGAGAGCTTCACATCTAGAATGATGCACCTCGTCAAGGTGTGGGATGTGTCCTTATACGAGAGGAAAGATAGTGGTTTGTTCATTAAGTCGGCTAATGAAGCATGAGATAAACTACCTAACATGTTATCTGGAGTTATCCATTTTGAAGCATAAAAGTACCGTCTTTTTGGAAATACACAAGGAAGTAAAGAAGAGTCTAAAGACAGAGTATTCTATCTCCTAGTCGACATGTACTTACGCTTGTTTTATTTTACACATATTTGGAAAAATCCCGGATGGGTACCTGATTGCTAGTTTAGAGGAATTAGGCTTGTGATCAACCAGTCAGTTGTCCCTGTGGATTTGGAGTCTTTGCCTAAAGATCGGAGTTGTCTTTCCACGGTCTATACTCTGAGATTATATTCTTTATACTAATACGTTATGTATTTAAGCATTGTCTTATGATATTACCCTTATTTGTAGCTATATGTGAGATTTGACTTCCTGGGCTCACATATGGTGTGTATCTGGTTTTGTTCTTAAAACCGGGTGCTACAGCGTGCGTGTTGTGGGCATCTACGTTGTGGGTGTCTACTTTGTATTGTTTCTCAAAAAAAAAATCATTTACTTAAAAGTATATAGTCCTATTTGGCCCTCCACTATGATACTGAATTAAAAAAACACTGTCGAACTCTGAACAACTTACACTATTTAATAACTTTTAGAACTAGATAATATAAATTGCTCCCTAAAATAGTTCAAAGTAGTTTCAAGGTTGGTATTAGCATGTGGGCCTCACATGACTTCAGGTTTTTTAGTCATGGTATCTTTTATTCAATATTTAGACTTTTAAATGATCTCAAATAAAAAATAACTAAAAGATTTTAGGTTCCTTTATGCAATTAAAACAGATATTTAGGCCCCTAGATGACCTCATATAAAAAATATCAGTACAAAGTCATAGATCACATTTAGAGCTACAATTATGGTATAGATGATGTCAGTGGGCGAGATCATTTTAAAAATACAAAAAACATGAATTTTAAAATGTGTGAAATTAAAAACGAATATTTGGGCATCTAAATGGTCTCATATAAAAAATTATTAACTACAAAATTTAGTTCACATTTAGAACTGCAATTTCCGTATACACCATATCTATATCCACAAAAAATATATAAATTGAATTTTAAAATATGAGAACTTAAAAACAAATATTTGGACCTCTAAATGATCTTATTATCTAAAGAAGTTATCAACAATAAATGTAGTCGCAGTTATTGCTACAAGTTAGTATAGACCATGTCGACATTACAGACCATGTCCACATCTTAGGTAGTTTAAAAAATTCAAACATTTAAATTTCAAAAATCTAATAATTTAAAATGAATATTTGAGCTTCTAAAAGATCTCTAATAAAAGATTGTAAACTACAAAGTTGTAGATTGTATTTAGAGCTATAACTTTGGTATAGTTCATGTCAATGTTCGAGATCATTTGAAAAACTAAAGAAAATGAATTTTAGAATGTAAGAAATTAAAATGAATAGGCTTCAAAATGATCTCATATAAAAAAGTATCAATTATAAATTTGTAGATCACATTTAGACCTACAACTTTGGTATATACCATGTCAATATCTTTAGAACAATTAAGAAATTATATTTCAAAATTTGAGATAAAAACTAATATTTAGGTGTGTAAATGATCTCATATAAAAATGTTATCATCAAGAAATTTGCAGATTGCATTGGGAGCAACATCCTAGGTTGTTTGAAAAAAAGTTTTAATTTCAAATTCTAATAACTTAAAATGAATATTAGAGCCTCTAAAAGATCTTAAATAAAAATGTTGTCAACTACAAAATTGAAGATCACATCGATTCTACAATTCTAATATAAAGTTTGTATTCATCTGACTTTATATGAAAAATTATTATGATTTTTTTGAGACAAGAGAAAGAGAGAGACTACCTGACATGTTTACGCTATCACCACATCAGCAAAAGCACCCAAGAAACTACTTCGAAATGAGAGGAGGTATTTTATCCGGTTTTGAAAGTTAAGAGGGTAAGTAGTCCAGTATTAGAGTTCGGATGTGTTTTTGAAATCCAGTGATAAGTTAGGAGGCGTGTTCGTAAAGCCAGTTACCAAAAAATGTCTATCAGGTTTTTCGATCGTTAAGAATTCAAGAATTTTAGGTATAATTTAATTTAGAAAAATAATTAACAAAAGATTTGTGACCTTTGATATGTGCACATGTGATCTACCGTAATAACCGCAAAAAAATGATGAACATCATACTGATCATATGAATGTTAAAATTCATAGCAACATGCAAAGTTGCGGTGTTGTACCCTGAGGTGGGGCGAATGCCGAAGGCACTGGATGTGTCGTTCCCACTAGTTGACATAGTGAGCTATTCAATGTATCCGATCACGCATGATGCGGTGCAGAAAAGAGTAGCTGTGTCAGCCTGCTAGATATTCACCAGGAACAAGAAGACCACCAGGAAGTAGACGATCAGGGAAGCACCAAGAACACCAATCACATACAAGCGTTCCCAAAAATCTGATAGCCCCCTACCCGTGCAGGGACTCAAGCTCTTCTGGTATCCGGTGTGCGCAGGAAGCTGGAACATAGATGACAGGGAGTAGCGTAGCAGCGAAGTGGTGAGATGTGATTGTGTGTCATCCACACATGAACTGGAGGAGGACGCCACCTTAGGTAGCCTTCTAGGGACATCAATAGACAGGTGTAGTGGTTGATAATGGCCATGAAGGCTGTTTCTAGGAACTGACAAATTAATTGTTTATTATTAGTAACCCAATGATCAACCAATAACCCATCTTAAAATATCTGGCTAATGGCTACTAACACATCATAAATTTCACCTAGCATTAATTCTGCTCTTGAAGTTTCCTTTGGTTTAATTGCTAAATAAAATTGGTCAATTTCAATTAAATCCAACACTTCTTGCTCAGTTGCTCTGTCTGCGCCAACTCACTACGCCAGATTTTGGTCCACCCTCTCAGCCCATTTGCCAGTTCTAGGCGCTGCCAAGGGACCTGCACAAAAATTAAAACGCAACCCAAACACAATACAGTGTCAGAAGAAAGAAATCATTTAATTAAGAATACAGTCCTATTTGCCTCTCTATCCTTGAAGAACTCAAAGATTGAACAACTTACCCACCTTAACTTTTTGTCCCCCTAAAAATAGTACATAGTGGTTTTCGCAGTGGTTTTAGCATGTGACCCCAGATATCTTTTAGGGGGGTTCATGCCAGCTTTTATTAAATACCTAGGCTCTTAAAAGATTTTAAATGGAAAAGAATATTAACTAAAAAGTTTTAGATGTCTTCAAGGAATACCAATTTGGTATATAGCACGTCTATGTCAGTTCAAAAAAATATAATTGCATAATTAGAGAACTTAAAATGAATATTTTGAACTATAAAGGATATGGAAAAAAGGTTTTCAACCACAAAGTTTTAGATCACATTGTTATCTATAACTTGGGTACAGACCATGTTAATGTCTCAGGTTCTTTGAAAAAATCAAGAATAATTATTTTAAATATAAGAAACTAAAATGAATTTTGAGCCTCTAGATGATCTCATATATGAAAAATTATCAAGTAGAAAGTTGTAGATTGCATTTGGAATTTTGGTATAGAGAATATCAATATCCAAGATCATTTGAAAAATTAAAAACAAATGAATTTTGAAATGTGAGAAATTAAAACGCATATTTGAACCTCTAAATGATCTCGTATAAAAAGTATCAACTACTAAGTTGTAGATCAAATTTATAGCAACAACTTTGGTATATAAACCATATCAATATCCTTAAAAAAATTAAGAATTTGAATTCCAAAATCTAAGAACCTAGTAATATTTGGGTCTCTAAACGATCTCATATATATAAAAAATATCAAAAATAAAGTTGTACATCGTATTGAGAGTTACTCCTTATATTCTAAATTATAAGATGTTTTAGCTTTTCTATATACATTATTTTACTATGTATCTAGATGTAGTGTATATCTAATTGGATAGCAAAATCTATGTATCTAGAAAAGCGAAAACGTCTTCTGGTTTGGAATGGTGAGAGTACAACTTAATATAGAACATGTCAGGATCCTATGTCATTTGAAAAACTCAAAAGTTCAAATTTTAAAATCTAATAAGTTAAAATCTAATAAATTTTAAAAATTACATATTATGTTAAAGAAGAGCAATCTTTGCTTTCAAAAATAAAGAAGAGGAACAATCTTCCGACAGTACAATATATTACAACAAGAAGCAGCAGTAAGTTAACCGATCATCCAAACATTGCGTATATCCAGGCACCATCATGCATATAACACGTTCACGTCCTAGTTGTTTGCTGCAATTACCATCCTCTCCGTGCTCTTCTTCATCTGTCTCGTCGAGTTGGAAAATACTAGGAACGATATTATAATGAGGAAGATATATATGACAGAGAAGACGTGTTGACATAGAACATGCAGGCAGTACGGACCAGAGATAACTCGCTCACCACACAAAAAAGGCCATGCTCTGCGCCTCCAATCTCGACTAGAAACCCTTCCAAAGCCTCATGCTCTGCGCCTCCATTCTCTCTGCTCTGCTTGAGCGGAAAACAGAAAAGGAACAGTGCCGTGTGATTGAACAGTCAAATCTTTATTCGCAAGGGAGAAAAAAAGACAAGCCAACACCCTTATTCTGACAGGAAACTTTTATTAAAAAAGATTAAAAATACCAGCTGACTGCAATGCAAACCAAAAAAAAAATTCATTTACTTAAAAGTATATAGTCCTATTTGGCCCTCCACTATGATACTGAATTAAAAAAACACTGTCGAACTCTGAACAACTTACACTATTTAATAACTTTTAGAACTAGATAATATAAATTGCTCCCTAAAATAGTTCAAAGTAGTTTCAAGGTTGGTATTAGCATGTGGGCCTCACATGACTTCAGGTTTTTTAGTCATGGTATCTTTTATTCAATATTTAGACTTTTAAATGATCTCAAATAAAAAATAACTAAAAGATTTTAGGTTCCTTTATGCAATTAAAACAGATATTTAGGCCCCTAGATGACCTCATATAAAAAATATCAGTACAAAGTCATAGATCACATTTAGAGCTACAATTATGGTATAGATGATGTCAGTGGGCGAGATCATTTTAAAAATACAAAAAACATGAATTTTAAAATGTGTGAAATTAAAAACGAATATTTGGGCATCTAAATGGTCTCATATAAAAAATTATTAACTACAAAATTTAGTTCACATTTAGAACTGCAATTTCCGTATACACCATATCTATATCCACAAAAAATATAAAAATTGAATTTTAAAATATGAGAACTTAAAAACTAATATTTGGGCCTCTAAATGATCTTAACTAAAGAAGTTATCAACAATAAATGTAGTCGCATTTATTGCTACATGTTAGTATAGACCATGTCGACATTACAGACCATGTCGACATCTTAGGTAGTTTAAAAAATTCAAACATTTAAATTTAAAAAATCTAATAATTTAAAATGAATATTTGAGCTTGTAAAAGATCTCTAATAAAAGGTTATAAACTACAAAGTTGTAGATTGTATTTAGAGCTATAACTTTGGTATAGCTCATGTCAATGTTTGATATCATTTGAAAAACTAAAGAAAATGAATTTTAGAATGTAAGAAATTAAAATGAATAGGCTTCTAAATTATCTCATATAAAAAAGAATCAATTATAAATTTGTAGATCACATTTAGACCTACAACTTTGGTATACACCATGTCAATATCTTTAGAACAATTAAGAAATGATATTTCAAAATTTGAGATAAAAACTAATATTTAGGTGTGTAAATGATCTCATATAAAAATGTTATCATCAAGAAATTTGCGGATTGCATTGGGAGCAACATCCTAGGTTGTTTGAAAAAAGTTTTAATTTCAAAATCTAATAACTTAAAATGAATATTAGAGCCTCTAAAAGATCTTAAATAAAAATGTTGTCAACTACAAAATTGAAGATCACATCGATTCTACAATTCTAATATAAAGTTTGTATTCATCTGACTTTATATGAAAAATTATTATGTTTTTTTTGAGACAAGAGAAAGAGACAGACTACCTGACATGTTTGCGCTATCACCACATCAGCAAAAGCACCCAATAAACTACTTCGGAATGAGAGGAGGTATCTTATCCGGTTTTGAAAGTTAAGAGGGTAAGTTGTCCAGTATTAGAGTTCGGATGTGTTTTTGAAGTCCAGTGATAAGTTAGGAGGCATGTTCGTAAAGCCAGTTACCAAAAATGTCTATCAGGTTTTTCGATTGTTAAGAATTCAGGAATTTTAGGTATAATTTAATTTAGAAAAATAATTAACAAAAGATTTGTGACCTTAGATAGGTGCACGTGTGATCTACCGTAATAACTGCAAAAAAATGATGAACATCATACAGATCATATCGGAAGCTGTTAAAACCCACTTGATCATAGATTTTTTTCTTTTTTGTCTTGAACCTCGACGTAGACAAAAGGCGTGGACGAGTTCGACAAGAACGTGCTGGCTCAGGCCAGCGGCGCCGCAGAGACCGCGGCGTCCGTGCTGCAGAGCGCGGCGGAAAGGGAGGCCACCGGGGCGTGAGCGGCGCAACCATCGGGGCGCACGCGGCACGGGGTGGGCGGGCTCCGACACCGGAGCATGTGCGGACGCGATGCGGGAGTAGTTTTCAGCCTAATCGGTCAGAGATGCTAAATTTGCTCAATTTAATAAGGAAACGTTAGCAGTATCTCGCCGTCTGGGTGAGAAACCATACTGGCCTAGTGGACACCAAATTATTTTGGAGTATAAAAACAGAGATGAAAGCTGATAGGGAAGGACGGGGGAGGTGTGGTGGCGCCCGTTGGCAACTTGGGAGTTGGGATGCCTCAACGACCGAAGTTGAACGACCGAAGTTGCAAACATTAGCTACCTTTCCCACTAATTAACTCAGTGCATGCTATTAGCGTATTACTGACCAAGTTTTCAATTTAAATATCAATACAGTGATGGCAGAATTTAGAAAATAAAACTTTTCAATATGAGCAAGAGTATGTTCCAAATTTTACTCACCAAGTTTCGCATCTAAAACCATGGCATTCAAAATAAACGCCATCTGAGCAAGTGTGTTCAAACTTTGGTTTGTTGCTTGTTCTACTTAGAATCAAGGGCTAATTAGATATATGCTATTAAAAAAACACCATTTTTGAAGCAGACCACCACAACTCACGAACCGAACCACGCCATTATATTTGTGCTTGACTTTGATTTCGTTAGCAATCTTATGGCAAGCTTTCAGTTTGTTGAGCCTCTGAAGGAGGCTGAATCCCGTAGGTCTACGGTGCTCATGGTCGACCTTGGCCATGAAGGCGTCGATGCAGTCCTCGACGTCCTAGGCCAGCTCACGTACCTTGTCCCTCCAGTCTCCCATCTGGGGGTTGAGATCCTCTGCATCTGCAAGCATCTGGAGTGTGGCGCTCATCGTACTCAGCTCGTCTCGCAAGAAGCTGATTTGCCTTCGCACCCATTTGAGCTTGACGTACTTGTCGCTCAGCAGTGTGGTGAGCTTGGACAGGAGCGGCTTCAACACCCCCGTGGAGACGCTCAACAGAGCAGCCTCCGCCATTGCTCTGCTGCTGGATGCTCTGTGTTGTGATTTGTGAAAGCAAGCAGGTGATGCAGTGGCCTTCCGGTTGTATTACAAATCAAAATGTAAAATTAGTTTTTGTATTTAAAACCTCCAGACTCTGGTTCATTGATAAATCTCGTTTTAGATGAGATAAATTCAAGTGACAACAAAATATGTGTGCCTGATACAAACAAAAGCGTAATATGTGTCCGCTCCAGGCAAATGTGAATGTGCCAAGCCTTTATTGGAAACTAATTAGAATTTTACAACCAGTAGCAACCACAGCAAAGCAAATCTGCAATCCAGAGCAACGTAGAAAACATGAAGTTCCACAGCTGTTTTTTTATTGAACTTCGAGGTAGATACGAGACACGTTCATCAGGCAAATGCCCAAGATCAAAGTAGCCAACCAATCCACCTCATGCAGACTAATATCACATTCTAATTGCTGCTACCACTGTCCTCTTGATGTGCCACTTCTTTTTCACCAGTCTGCTCCTCTTCTTCCTTTTCATGTGTCTCATCCTGTTTGGAAAAAGAAGATGAATTTGGTGGGGAAAATGGGGTCACATGAATGTAAAACTGACTGGTACCCTAGTGAACCTTTATTTGATACCTCTAGTTCAGTCTCTCCATCAGTAGTTTGGTTCGCCTGCTCCTCTCTAATTTGCCAAAGTTTCAGCCACTCATTGAATAACCCCTCATGATTTTGATTGCACTCCCTCAAAAACTGAAAGAGAAAAAAAAACTGCTCAATTGAACGGCCAAGTATATATATGCTAAATGGAAGAAAGAAGTATGCATTGGCCGCAGCTAGAAGAGAAGTGGAAACGGAATATAAACAAGAGAGTCGAAATAAACTATTTAACTTACGGAAGAGAGGAGTATGTGGTTGCAGCAACTGAGAGGTTGATGGAACTTACGGATTCGAAATCTTCACAGTAGCTATTGCTATGTACTCTTCTGAAGCTGGCAGTGGGACGGTTGGAAAGTGTCTCGATGGCAGCATTAATGGCTCTTCAAATACATCGGTCAATGTCGTCATCATCATCTTCCATTGGGTTGAAATACCAGCCGCTACCGATTTCTATCTCAGCCCTCGTTTAGTTCGGCCCGAATTCGGCGCCGGCAAAGCTACTGTAGCATTTCGTTTGTATTTGATAATAATTGTCCAAACGTTGACTAATTAGGCTAAAAACGTTCGTCTCGCAAAGTACAACCAAACTGTGCAATTAGTTTTTGATTTCGTCAACATTTAATACTTCATACATGTACCGCAAGTTTGACGTAACGAGGAATCTTCTTTTTGCATATTGCGAAATTTTGGAATTTGAGGTAACTAAACACCCCCTCAGCCTTGTTGAGAGACGAGAGGTGCTGGATGCCCAAACTAGAAGCACCGTTCAGGCACTCCATCCAATGCGCATTGAACTCAAGCATCACGTGCTCAAGCTTTGACATTGATCCCTCTGGTTCAGTCTCTCCATCAGTAGTTTGGTTCGCCTGCTCCTCTCTAATTTGCCAAAGTTTGAGCCACTCATTCAATAATCCCCCCACTTTTGATTCAACTCCCTCAAAGCCTAGAAGAGAACAGACAAATTTTTTAATTATTGAACGGCCATGTATATATATGGTAGATGGAAGAAAGAAGTGGAAACGGAATATAAACAAGAGAGTCGAAATAAACTATTTAACTGAACAGCCAAGTAGGAATAGTTGCTAAATGGAAGAGAGTATGTGGTTGCAGCAACTGAGAGGTTGATGGAACCATCAATGCATGTTAGTTCTGTGAGGGAACTTACGGATTCGAAATCTTCACAGTAGCTATTATGTACTCTGCTGAAGCTGGCAGTGGGACGGTTGGGAAGTGTCTCGATGGCAGCATTAATGGCTCTTGAAATACATCGGGCAGTGTCATCATGATCATCTTCCACTGGGCCCTTGTTTAGTTCATCCAAAATCCAGAATTTGACACTATGCAAAAAGAAGATTCCCCGTCACATCAAACTTGTGGTACATGCATGGAGTACTAAATGTTGACGAAATCAAAAACTAATTGCACAGTTTGGTTGTACTTTGCGAGACGAACGTTTTGAGCCTAATTAGTCAACGATTGGACAATTATTACCGAATACAAACGAACAAGTTACTGTAGCTACAGTTGTAGCTGATTTTGGCGGCGCCAACTTCGCAGGTGAACTAAACGCGGCCTGGGTTGTAGTCCACGTCATACATCGGCCAGTCGCTATCAATTTCTATCGGCCACTGGCATTGATCCCGCTTCAAACTCCAGGGAGGTCCCACACTTATCGATACGCAGGGAGAAATATTTTAGACTTCTGAATCCGCTGTTGCCAGGGAAGACGATCCTTCCGCCAGTGCCCCCGGTAGTGCTTAGGTCGAGAAAAAGCAAACTGGGTATTTCTCCAATGATCTCAACATCTTCTGGTCTCACACAGATGATCATCAGTTCTAGCACACCAAGGCTTCCAAGTGAGCCCATCCAATTTGGCACCCTATAGATGACATGGTTTTTAATGCAGAGCTTCCGGATGCCACAGGAAGCTGCAGGGTGCCATGAATGTAGCGCCAGAGGGTATACATAATTGTCCCGTAGCACGGTATATATAAGGTTATGGAGGTTGCATGAAAATAATAAATTTCCAACATAATTGTGAATGACCTCGGCTTGGCTTCTTCCTTCAGAGCCATCTGGTAACTCAAAACTTCATTTAATTTTTAGTGTCCTCAGCTTGGTGAGTTTGCTGAATTGTTGTAGTGACTGCCCTTGCTCATAGGATACAACTCCATACTGCCTCAACTCTTCCAAGCTAAGTATCTGACCAATAATTCCATCTGGAAATCTGACATCTGAATCAACATATAAATGTGCCAGTTGTTGAAGTTTTTTGATAGTTCGTGGTAGTTCTTCGATTATGGTACCTCGCACATCCAGTGTTTGTAGATGTTGTAGTTCACCAACATTCTCTGGGAGCCTAGTTATGAAATGTGAGCAGAGACGCAAGTACTTAAGATTAAACAACTTCCCAATACTCGCAATATGATGGTCTTCCATGCCTCTGCAATCTCCTAGTTCCAACACACGAAGAGCAGTGGAAGGCAACAAAGTGAATTTCACAGGCTGTCCAAATACAGTAACTGAACGAACCTGAGACAAGATCTCGTCTGCCCATAAAGTAACATTTTCTTCATTGTAGTTGATGACACAAAGCCTACGAACCTTGTACTCTGAAGTGCATACAGGCTCTGCAGCATCTAGTGAAGTTACAAAATTCTCCTCAGCAGCCTTGCATTTGATGTAGTCAAGGATGATGTCATGCACTCGACATGCCTTCGCCTGACCATACTTTACTCTAACAGGTTGGATCATGCTTCTGTTGATCAGATCATTGAAGTAACGCTCACCAGTTTCATATTCATTTTGACCTTTTTCCTTATGAATGAACCCTTCTGCAATCCACCTATTGATCAAACATTGTTTCTCAATCTTGTGATCTTCTGGGTACACACTCAAGTACAACAAACAAGTTCTTAGATGGTGAGGAATATCAAAGTAACTCATAGATAAGATACTGGTCATCGTCTTAGTATCATCTTTCTTTGCAAGTGAAGAACCAATAGCATTAAGTACCCTGTCCCATTCTGTTTTTGCAAACACATTGGTTAATATGCCAGATACAGTAACAATTGCCAATGGTAGACCACCACATTTTCTTAATATTTTGTCTGGAACATCTTCCAAGTGAGGATAACATGAATTCTCAGAACCAAATGCTCTTCTGAAGAACAACCTTTTGGAGTCATCAAAACTAAGAGCCTCCATTTCATAAACTTGAGAAGAACAACATTTTGCAACTGTAACACTACGTGTCGTCGTGATTATTCTGCTCCCAAGATCATTATCCGGTAATGCAAGTTTGATAAATCCCCAATCTTGTTCGTTCCATACATCATCAATCACAACAATGTACCTACCACAGATTATTTTAACAAAGATGCAATCAGTGGTCAAAGACCGTAGCATTAAAATTGTATGCATCAACTATTGCTGATAAGTTGATGAATGATGATAGGAACCTAAATAGAGATGGTACTCTTGCACATCATAAAAAGTGATATTATTTTAATGCGTGCAATAAAATATTTCAAAAATTTGCCAACAATTTCTATATGAATTCCTATATGATCTATGAAATGTACTAAAACTAGAAATAGTGATGAAACTGCCCATAACTCTACTGATCTAATACTTGGATTGACAGACAAAACTGCTAAAAATAGTTTAATTTGACCATACTATTAATGCCTTCTTTGTATTCTAACTGCTAGAGCTAGTGCAAATTGTGACTTAAGAGCTTTAAAATCTGGACATTGGAACATAAAGACTTACCCCCAACTCTGGGATATACAAGCAAAGTACAGTGATGAAGGTTTCTTTTGACATGATATGTTGAATATGAATATTTACTCTGTTCCACCTTCATGTACACAATTTTAACATAACTTGGATATGTAGATGACGCGGCTTACCTTTTATCGTGGAGGTGTTCCCTGAGTTTATCAACGAGCTGCTGCTCATCATCATCCTTTGTGATGATATCAGTGCACTTGATTCCGTTAGCAATGTGTATTAGAATCTTCCTGACATCAGGAGTTCGAGAAACCGACACAAATGCTGCACATTTGAACTGGTTTTTAATGTCCTCATAGACTAGCTTTGCAAGAGTAGTCTTACCAAGACCTCCACAACCAGCAATTGAGACAACTTTAAGTTTTGCAGATGACCCATTCATCTCCATGCTTAACAACTCAATGATTTGCTTCTTAGGGGCATCGATGCCCACAAGTTTATCAATATCCTCGTAGAGAGCCTGCAGCCTAGGATCAACAGAAGAACCGCTAGATTTGTTTTTCAGTTGGGCCAAATCATACCTCTTGTGCCTCTCGCTTGTCTCTATAACAGATGCCTTGAGTTCTTGGATCTGATTGGCAATATCATGGCGTTGCTTCAGTTTCTTCAGCTTGCAGAAGAATCCCTTGATGAATCCCGAATGTACATCACGCTCGTGGTCAACACGAGATATGAAGGCATCAATGCAATCTTCCAAGTCATATGCCAGCTCACGTAACTTGTCCCTCCATGCCGTCATCTGAGGGTTGAGCTCCTCTGTATCAGCAAGCATCTCAAGCGTGGGACTCATGGCGCTCAACTCGTCTCTCAAAAACTTGATCTGCTTGCGGACACCTTTGAGCTTGACGTACTCTTCTTCCAGCAGCTTGGTGAGCTTGGACAGGAGGGGCTTCATCACCCCGGTGGTAACACCCACGACAGCTGCTGTGGCCATTTTTGACCATCTGGTGAGCAGAGCTTGCTGGATGCGGTGGTGCTGTGGGAGGAAGTGGGAAGAGGGTGTTGATACCAGTTCATGTATATAGTACAAGCATGACCTGTTTCTTTTCTTGAGCAATTTGTTCGAGTCGTACAACTTGCTTTGTTTTATTTAGACCCAGACAAACCAATATTGTTGTTAATCGGAGTAGTTTAGAAAGAGCTAACCACTGCAAACACTGCACACTGCCATGACCACCTATCAGAACATATGCTTTCCCACAAATCTTATGACGCCGCGACTTGTTTGCAAGCTAATGACCCATTTTCGTCGGCAAGATAATTAACAAATCGAAGAGTATGGACTGATATTTCTTTCGTCAAATAATATTTCCTTACAGACAAGAGGCGGCATTCACGAAGCTTCGTGGTAATGACACAGAGAGCGTTGATTTTGATAGGTAAACAACTTCAGTTTAATTGGTCAGAGATAGATGCTGGAAGATAAATACTTTCTTTGCTTCGCAATTTTTTGTTAGTTTATTCTATCCATTCATGCAATTTTCTTGCAGTTTGCTTTTGGTTGCAAGTGGCTGTTATTTACTCAATTTATTTAATCAGTCCAGGGGGAAGTAAAAATTCCCTTTTGTTACAGTTACAATAGTCAGCCGCTGCGCTGGGTGAGCGGGTGTTTGGATCTGGGTCAGAAACCTGAAATCATAGTGGAGTAGTAAATTATTGCGTAAAAATAGAGAGAAAAGCAGATAGAGAAGCCAAGAGAGAGGACGGGGCAAAGTGTGGCCCTGGTGCGGTGGTGCCTCGAGCGCAGTGCGTAGCAGAGATCCGCGTCCTGGGATCAATCGTTCTGGATCAGGGTCCATGTCGGTGTGGTAGGCAAGATGCATGGTCCCTGGGACGCCTAACGAGCTCACTGGATGAACAGATCAGAAAAGCAAGAAACAAATCAAAGAAAAAGACTACATCGAGAACGGAGAAGAGAAGAGAACTCGCGGTAGGCCGCCAGTTTGAGCGGATGCATGGGTGACCATCTCAGGTGAATCACGGGCGGAGCGCTAGGCCAGCGGGCGGAGCGTTTCTTGGTGGGGCTAGGCGTGCAGGCGTCAGCGGCGTGCGTGCTGTGTCCGTGACCGTGACCGTGACTGACCGTGAGTCAAATGTGTTAGCTTAGGGTCCCAAAGTAAATGTAAGATGGTCCATATGGGCCACTTCAGAAGTTTGGCCACTTCAATTGAATTCTTGACACTATTACTGTAGGTATTATTGCAGACTGTCAAAAACCGTTATCACACGAGCAAACCATCCCCTCTTCGACAAAATGTCGTGTAAATCATAATTTACACAGTGGACAATGCCCGCCTTCGTTAACAAATTAAATAAAAAACAAAGAAAAACTAAAGAGTCCATTGATGGGCCTGCTAAGCCCATCCACAAAGGCCAGCTGAGGTCATCGACGCGTCGCCGCTCGCTGGATCTGCCCGCACACCACCGTTCCTCGCCAGATCCGTCGATGCGCCACCACGTGCTCCTCACAGGTCTGCCGCCCACGCGCCACCGCCCTCGCCGACGTCAAATGCGCCGCGCTACACTTTGCTCATATCTGGATCACCGTCATCGAGCCCATCGTGGCCACCACTGTTGGTATATTTAACGCACACATATAAATCTACAAGCGCACGCATACCGCTGTAGTTTTTACCCAGAGGTATTCCAAGTATCGTATCCACAGAGAAACGTGTGAGACTAAATACAGTCTAACTTAACTAGGGGTAGCAACAAGGTTAGGATAAATAGGAGCGTACATGATAACTAAGGTTTTTTGTTCTGACTTGAGTAAGTTTATGTCTTCTACTATTCAACTAGGGACATCACTAGGAAAACACACCAACAGAGGATGCTTTCCTTCCTAACCGCGTCCTACATATGCCTATAGACGGGAGGTGGAATATTAAGGATCAACGAAGCGGTATAGTACAGGCTATATAGAACTTATGTCACTCACGCGATCTATCACCTTCCAGAATGCAGGGTGCATCCACGATTAATCTAAGTCGAAGCACCACGCTTACACTTACGATTAATACTCTACTCTCCCTAGGAAGAGAATAAAGCACTTTAAAGAGAGTCGTGAACCTGAAGAAAAATATAAACAAGATGCTTACTTGAATTAGAAGTTGATTACCGGAGAAATCTCAGACGCAAGCTCAGATAGAACTTGAATCCACCAAGGTACAAGCCGTAGAGAGAGCATCGACAGGCCAGCATTTACTCAAAACTCTTCCCTCACTCTCTATTTCACTATTTCTAATTATAAGACTAAATCCTAAAGAGGACTAATCTTCTCTTGATGGGTGGCTCTGATCCTAACGTGGAGAATATGAATTAGAGTTTTAGTATGGCTCTAGGGAGGGTGGTAGGGCTGTATATATAGGCCGGAGCGTCCAACGTGAGCCCTTGGATCAAACCGACTTAAAGGATAGCGTAGATGCAACCTAGGAGGAGGTGGAGAACCGACATAACAACGGGAGGCTGACATGGGGGCCCCACAGGTAGGGCGGCCTCTAGGTTGGGCCGGCCGGCCCCACATGTTAGAGACATGGGCTCTGCTTCGGTGATTCGCCTTCTGGAGTTTTCTAGAGTCTTCCCATGTTGATTTCGCGGCGGAATTCCGTAATTTCCTTTGACGAATAGGTCCCCTTGACGGTTTTCTAGATAAACCTTGCTGAAAACACAGATTCACCAAAACTCGTAGAATTTATTAGTTTAAACCCATATACCTATGTTTGATGATGGAATTAAGTATAAATACAGGTTATGTTGATAGTTTATAATTGATGTTAGTGACCGTCAACAACCACCATCGATCTGACTGCCTGAGAGAAGATAGAGAGGGTGATACAGATACCGCTGCGATGCCCTGCTGCCGCGAGCCTCGACCGCCGCCAGATCCCTGAGTGTGCCGCCAGAGAAGCCCTCATGGCCCTGTGCATGCGCTGCCACACAGGCTTGGGTCGCGCACCCTACCACCACCCTACGCACCATAGGTGATCGAGCCCCATGTGCCCAACAAGGCCATGCGTGTGTGACATCAATTGAATTCTTGACACTATTACTGTAGGTATTTTTGCAGACCGTTAAAGACCATTATCACACGAGCAAACCGCCCCCCTCGGATAAAATGTCACGTAAATCATGATTTACACAGCGGACACTGCCTGCCTTCGTTAATAGATTAAATAAAAAACAAAGAAAAACTAACTAGCCTATTGATGGGCCTGCTGAGCCCATTCACAAAGGCCAGCTAAGGTCATCGACGCGTCGCCGCTCGCTGGATCTGCCCGCACACCGTCGTTCCTCGCCAAATCCGTCGATGCGCCACCACGCGCTCCTCACCTGGTCTGCCCATGCGCCACCGCTGCTCGCCAAACTATCCATGCGCCGTTGCCACTGCTCATATCTGGATCACCGTCATCGAGCCCATCGTGGCCACCACTGTTGGTATATTTAACGGACATAAATAAATCTGCAAGCGTACGGATACCACTGTAGCTTTTACTCGGAGGTATTCCAAGTATCGTATCCACATAAAAACATATGAGACTAAATACGGTCTAACTTAACTAGGGGTAGCAACATGGTTAGGATAAATAGGAGCGTAGAGGATAACTAAGGTTTTCTTGTTCTGACTTGGGTAAGCTTATGTCTTCTACTATTCAACTGGGGACATTACTAGGGAAACACACCAACAGAGGATGCTTTCCTTCGCAACCGCGTCCTACATACATCTACAAACGGGAGGTGGACTACTAAGGATCAATGAAGCTGTATAGTACAGGCTATATAGAACTTATGTCACTCACGCGATCTACCACCTTCCGGAATGCATGGTGTATCCACGATTAACCTAAGTCAAAGCACCACGCTTACACTTATGATTAAAACTCTACTCTCCCTAGGAAGAGAATAAAGCACTTAAAAGAGAGTCATGAACCTGAAGAACAATATAAACAAGATGTTTACTTGAATCAGAAGTTGATTACTAGAGAAATCTCAGACGCAAGCTCAAATAGAACTTGAATCCACCAAGGTAAAAGCCGTAGAAAGAGCACCGATAGGCCAGCATCTACTCAAAACTCTTGCCTCACTCTCTATTTCACTATTTCTAATTATAAGACTAAATCCTAAAGAGGACTAATCTTCTCTTGATAGCTGGCTCTGATCCTGATGAGGAGAATATGAATTAGGGTTTTAGGATGGCTCCAGGGAGGGTGGCAGGGGCTAGTATATGTAGGCCAGAGCGTCCAACGTGAGCCCTTGGATCAAACCGACTCAAAAGACGACGTAGATGCAACCTAGGAGGCGGTGAAGAACCGACATAACAACGGGAGGCTGACATGGGGGCCCACTGGTCGGGCGCCCTCTAGGTGGGGCTGGCCGGCCCCACATGTTAGAGACATGGGCTTTGCTTCAGTGATTCGCCTTCTGGAGTCTTCTAGATTCTTCCCATGTCGATTTTCATGGTGGAATTCCATAATTTCCTTTGTGAATAGGTCCCCTTGATGGTTTTCTAGATAAACCTCACTAAAAAACATGTATTCACCAAAACTCATGGAATTTATTAGCTTAAACCCTCTATACCTATGTTTGGTGATAGAATTAAGTATAAATACAGGTTATGTTGACATTTTATAATTGATGTTAGTGACCGTCAACAACCACCATCGATTTGACTGCCTGAGAGAAGACAGAGAGGGTGAGAGAGATACCGCTGTGATGCCCTGCTGCCATGAGCCCTGGCCGCCGCCAGATGCCTGAGTGTGCTGCCCTAGAGGAGCCTTGCATGGCCCTGTGCATGCGCTGCCACACAGGCTTGGCTCGCACACCCTACCACCACCCTACGCACCACAGGTGGTCGAGCCCCGTGCGTCCAACAAGGCCATGCGTGTGCGTTGCCACCTAGACGAGCTTCGTGCGTCGCCGCTGGGAGGGGGCATCATGCCGCCGCCGAGAGATGAGGGAGAGCGGGGTGTGTAAGAGAGAACGAGGAGCTCCAAACCCTAACTGACTGCATATACATAAACATAGGTAACAGGCGTCTTGGACCTCGGGCATGTTTCCTAAGACAGGCCTCTTTAGAGGTCCACCTCTGAAAATATCCTCTATTTTCATAGGCATACCTTTTAAGAGGCCCATCTTCATAAAATGATTTTGAGAGACGAGTATCTTTTTGGCCGGCTCCATAAATGAAATAACCGCCTCCGAAAACCCTCAAGTATTTTAGGAGACAGTTACATTTTGTGACTACCTCCATTAATGAAATGGTCTATCTCCTAAAATTAATTTTGTAGTAGTATGAGTTGAATTTATATTTAGTAAGCATGTGTATGCAAAGAAATACATAATTATTGTAACTAAGGTTGACGAATGAAGGCTCGTCCCATTAGTATAGAAAAGATTTTTAGAGGCGGTTAAAAATGGTTTTTAGAGGTGGTTTAAAAAACCGTTACAATGCCACCAATTGTAAAATAAGTGATTTTCAGAGGCGGTTGACTTAAGTCAACCGTCCCTAAAAATATTTTGCAGAATTTTTTAAAAATCATTTACAATCTAATTAAAATAAGAAAAAATATTTAGTGTGGTTAGAGGCCTAGAGGGCCAACCAACCACTCATAGAATTTAATTTTTTCCACCATCCGGTATAGTGCAATAGTTAGATTTCAAACTCGCATCCTCTCGCTCCACGCGCTCCATCCCCTATAACTACACCACACAGTCACTTATGTTGAGATGTACAATGCTATCCATTTGTACTATACGTATAGATCTTATAATCAATATTTGAACTATTAAACGACCTTAAATGGGAAAATTTTCAACTACAAAGTTTTAGATCTCTTCGAGCACTACAACTTTCATATAGGACATTTCTCCATCCAAGGTCATTTGAGTAATTCAAAAAATTTAAATGAAAAATCCGAGACTTAATTTATATATTTGGAACCCTAAATGGTCTCAAACAAAAATTTTATCAACTACAAAGTTTTAAATCTCGTCGACCTCTACAATTTTGATATAAATTTTGTCTTCATCCAACTTCATTTAAAAAAGATATGAGTTTATTTGTGTTGTAGCTATTTTTAAGGATGGTTGACTTAGTCAACCGGCTCAAAAAATCAGCAGTTTCAGAGGCGGTTCTCTTAACGAAACCGTCCATAAAAATGGATACATTTTTTAGAGGCAAATTTCTTAATAGAACAACCCCTGAAAATGGATTTTCAGCGACGATCACGGAGCTACAGTGCTCCCCGGCGACGTTAGAGGTAGCGTGCTAGTTTTACCGCCTCTAATAGAAAAGGGAGGTGTTGACGGTAGTTAACAACCATTATAAACTATTAATATAACATGCATAGGGGCATAAATATAATCACTAACGAAGGTCTAAGGGTTTAAACTAATAAATTCCACAAGTTTTGGTGAATCTGTATTTTCTGCAGGGTTTATCGAAAAAACCGTCAAGATGGATCAAGATGTCAAATTTGACTGTGCTTATCCGCAGCGAAATGGACACCAGAAGGTTCTAGAAGACTCCACACCTAAGCGGAGGGCGAGATGCACTAGGTGGGGCCCACCTGTAGGCCGGCCGGCCCGTGGGGCCCACCTATTAGCCTCCCGTTGTTATGTCGGTTCTCCACTGCCTCCTAGGTTGCATCTACGCCGTCCTTTAAGTCGGTTTGATCCAAGGGCTCACATTGGATGCTCCGACCTATATATACCAGCCCCTGCCACCGCCCCTAAGGCATATTGCATAAGTTTATTGAGAAGACAAAAACTCTAATCATCCTTAGAGCTTCGCCATATTCTAGGGCATAGCTTGTTAGGCTAGGTCTAGAGGGAGGCAAGCAGGCTTCGTTTGGATTCCCAATCATGTCAAAAGCATGGTTTGGTATAATCTTTGTACCCTCTCTCTTTTGTACCTCCATTATTTTTATATGTTAGTTACAATTGTTATGACAATATTAGTATTCATCTTATTCATGTTCTTCGTTATAATGTTCAACGTCTACTTTGATTATATACTTATTATAGCTATTTTATCATTATGTTTATGTATAAGTTCGTATAGCGCTCACTCTAAAGTACACGGGGTGGGTGGTCGACATTGTGTAAGCGTGGTACTTATAGGCTGTTTACCTGCGGATACACCCTATATTCTAGGTTATGTGGTAGATCGTGGATGTAACACTCCCGTTGAGTCCTTTGTTGTTCACTCCCCAAATATAGGTGCAAGTAGGGTCCGATTACGAAGGAAGAACAAGCTCTGTTCTTAATCTTCCTTAATAACATCCTTTATGTGTAGATATAAAGATAACATTAGCCATGACTACTAGGTGTAATTGCACTAATCAATGTATGCTTTGACTTATAATTAAAGAATGACTTAGGAATTATTCCTCCAATATTCTACATGACAATGCTAATTCCATAGAAAGTAATACTCTGAGTGATTTATCATTATTGGTGATCAATACTTATCATATATATATATATATATATCTTATCCTATGACTTACCCCTGTTATGAGTAGAATATTGGTTATGGTTTACTTCTCTATCAATAGTATAACTTATCAATACATGTCCATGCTAGAATATTGGTTATGGTTTACTTTCTTGTGATAAAAATATAAATAACAATACCTGGAATACTCCCGGGTGAAGTGCTACAATAGTATAATTGTCTGTGAGCTTGTAGATCCTTTTTATTCATATATTTATATATTCTTCCTAGTCACATAAATTAATAAAGAACTACTTAGTATTATTCTAGTAGTAATGCTATGTAGTACCAACAACTATCTCTGGCATCATTACTCAGGATGACAACCTAGTAAACTAATGTTAGGAGATAAAGGTTTATAATAGGTGGCTACTAAATAAGTGATAAGTTAATAAATACCAACAAACATTTCTGGCACCGTTGCCGGGGAAGGTAGCTAGACAAAGGAAGTATTGATAAACTTATACTTATTGATGTGATCGAGGAAAACCACTAACCTCTGCTCAAACAGGTGTACCCTTATTTTGTCTACTTGTGTATCTTATACAGGGTAATGTATGACCGGTTTTGACCTTCCGACAAAGTACGTTGAAGATCCAGAAGCAGTAATCAGGAGGACTAGAGCTAAACTCAAGAAAGTTCCAGCTTTAGAGTCGAAAGACAACCATATAAGGCGAAGCTTAACACCTGAATTTGAAGCCATGGCTAATAGGACTCTCCGTGAATTCTCTACTCCAACTATGGCCAACATCTGTACTGGACCAACAGTGAATGTCGGAGATAATGGAGTCGAGCCCAAGCCAGCCCACATCAACATGGTGCAAGCAAGCTAGTTTTGTGGAAAAGCACACAAAGATGCGAGTGCACATCTCCAACACTTCTAGAGATCTATAGCACTTTCACCATCAAAGGAGTAACCCAAGATGCCATATTACTTCACCTCTTCCCATTCTCACTCTTGGGGAAGGCAAAGCAATGTTTCTACGCCAACAAGGATAGAAATACTACATGGGATAACTGCTCCACTGCGTTCCTAGCAAAGTTCTTTCCCACATGCAAGACCAATGCTCTGCGTGGGAGAATTTTAAGCTTTCAGCAACAACATGATGAATCTGTCCCCGAGGCATGGGAACGCTTTCAAGATTATATTGCGGAATGTCCTCATCATGGGATGGAGAATTAGCTACTCTTGTAGACTTTCTACCATGGGTTGACCAACAGTACCCGTGAGACTATGGATGCTGCTACTAGAGGTGCATTCCTGTCACTCACCATACCAGCTGTAACAGCTCTTGTGGAGAAGATGGCCTCCAACGAAGGTTGGAATGAAGAACATCTTCAGACCCGCAAGAGAGGTGGAGGTATGCATCAACTCAAGGAGGTAGATGTGTTGTCTGCCAAGATGAACCTACTATGAAAAAGCTTGAAGATCAAGCCAATGAGAAGCAAGAAGTCATGCACATTTATGATTCTCGCATGACATGTGAAGAGTGTGGAAATACTATGCATTCAAGGAACAGCTGTCCTGAAACCTAAGAGGATGTGAACTTTATCAACAACAGCAACTACTTTCGTCCTCAACAGAATCAAGGATGGAATCAACAACAGAGACCGAACTACCAAAGTAATTACCAAGGTAACTATCAAGGTAATAATTTTAATAATTTCAATCAACCACCCTTGAGAGAATGAATTGCTGGCCAATCCAAACTTATGGAGGGATTATCTAGAAAGATAGCTACTAATAAAATTCTAGAGAACATAAATAATAGAATCGATAGCTTTGCTTCTGCCATTAAGAACCAGCATAGCTTTAATAAAATGGTAGAATCACAAATAGCTCAGCTGGCAGCCGTTGTTCCTCCGTCCAACAAAGGTAAGATTCTGGGGTAACCGGAAGATCTAGAAACTACAAATCTTGTCGATATTCACAATGTAGCATATTATACAACCATCGATGGGAAGGTGGATAGATTATACCTTGCTAGAAAAGAAGAGCGATCTAGGGAGATCTGTCATCCCTATCGCCATTGGACCTCACATTTTTCAAGAAGCTGTATGTGACTTCAGAGCAAGTGTCAACATCATGCCTAAGGTAATTTATCATCAAATTAATGGAGATGTAAGGGCACCCATTATTTTGGGCTGACCTTTCCTAAGCACTGCAAAAGCCATCATCTGCGCAGACAGTGCCAAGATCTGCTTCACAATCAAGGATAGAAAGGAGAAGTTTTCTTTTAAGAACCGCATCCTGCAATCTCCTAGACATCCACTGACGCCATACCTGCCCAAACAGACAACAGTGACCAAGAAGAAGAAGAACAGGAGAAGGAGGAAGAATAAGGCCAGGCAGCCTCAAGAAGAATCAGTTAACATGATCAACGCACTTTGATCAGAGTACGACCACCTCCTCGCTTCACCATTCCTTGCTAAGAAGGATGACCCAGGCGTACCCACGATAGAGTGTACCAATGGACAAAGAATTTTTCACAAGACCTTCTGTGACATTGGGTCGGGTGTCAATATAATGTCCAAGGTAACATATGAAAACTTTTTCGGTGATGAACCTTTATTCTCTACATATATGCAATTGCAGATGGCGTACCAATCAATCCGATTTTTGGAAGGAATAGCAAAATATGTCATGGTAAGAATATATGATCAGTTTGCCCCTACCGACTTCATTGTTCTAGACATGGGTGAAGAAGATGATGATACACCTATTATATTGGGAATACCTTTCCTCATCACAACCAATGTAATATCTACGTCGGATCAGGACAAGTCCACTTCCAATTCCCTGGAGAAAAGGTCCACTGTTATTTCAATAGTTATATTGCTTATGAACAGCCCAAGAAGACCCGCTCTAGGAGACATCAATCATCCCAACTCCGAAAGAATCAACCTCCAAAAAATGAATGGAAAGAAGATGAAGAACCTAAAGAAGTTGTGAAAGATGAACCTACTCCACCTAAGTCAAACCCACAGACCAAGCAGGTATGGAAAGAGAAGGTAACGTCATCATCAGAGACACCATCTTAAGATGTACAGGCATCTAGGTCTCCATCGTTGAGACCGGATGATGCACCCGAAGATTGTAGAACTTTTCTCTAGCCAAGTCCTGTTCGGAGGACTTGAAAATCCAAACCCTGGTTGTGAGGTAACATCGGTAGTTATCTATATTTACTTTTTAGTATTGCATGAATTACTTTTCACTTTAGCATATTCTTTTTTCTACATTAGCATTGCATTTAGAAAAGAAAGATAAAAAGGATCATGACTGCATTACATCATTGCATCATAAAGCCTAAGCCCCATGTGAAAAAATTTCTCGATGTGTAAAAGCCCAAGGGAGTATTCACTGTGGTGGCATAATAATAATAATAATAATAATAATAATAATAGTAATAATAATATATCATGCATGCATATTTTCTTTCTGCATTATATAAATAAGAAAATCCAAAAAAATATTAAATAGACATTCTGCTAGAACTTTTCCAATTAGGAAATATGTCTAAACCTCCAAGGACAACAAATATCTGAATGGCTGACCGCTAACCCCTTATCCTAATTTGTGCCATGAGTTTTGGTGTTCTTGGTGGAGTATTTTGCAGGATGATCAAGAGTAAAGCCATCCATCCGAAGTATATTTTCCCGAACTGTTGCTACACTCGCTGCACAAGGAACACAGCTTCTGGATGGATGAGAAAGACTTCTGCTGGTAGACTCACTCCAAGAAAGACCACGACAACATCCAACTTGGGGGAGGAGCATCCCCCATGTATCTAGCTAAGTATTTCTTTCCTTTTTGATTTTACTATTTTTAAGTTTGCTTCATATTTGCTAAAGAAATAAAAAGATGCACAACAAATTAAAAGCAAAATAAAAATTTATCTTAACTAGTTATATATATTAAGGTGTGATTTTAAATTTTGAAAACAAAATAAAAGGTATGTTAAGTTTTCTTTAAGTTTGATTTTTAAGAGCTAAAAAATAAAAGGACTCCGAGAATAATCTCTTGTAATGGAAATGATGAATAGTTGCTCTATCGTAATTCCTTTCAAGTACCTAGTTTTTAGCCTTGAATTCTCCCGAATTTTTGATACGACTGTTTTGATATAAGAATTTACTTTGAACTTAAAACTCGTGGGTAACATATGTTTGATCTAAGTCTATGTAATTGACGGATATGATATGAGAAGGTCTGATCTGCTGTTTATCTTGTTCCAAGTGACACTAAAGTTTTAGAGATTTATCTTTTAAAAAACATAAAAATCCTACATGATGAGCTCCTGTATGACAAAACTTGAATTCCTACCAGAGCCATATATGATATTTAGATTAGGAAAACTTTCACTCATATATGCTGCTTGCATTGCATTGAGTTTAGTCAAGCTTTGTTGACCCTTATGAGAGGTTTGTCATGCTCTTAAAATCAAGATCACGTACACACCACCCAAATATACACTACTCCTACACTGGGGGAAGGTGCAACAACATGCCATTCCATCTAGATCCACCCAAAAATGTTTTACTCCTACACTGGGAGTAAACATAAAAAATATCCTTGATAGGATATGCAACAAATAAATGCTCTAAAGTTCTTGTTGCTATCTCTTAGAAGTTCTGTTGCAGAAAAGAAGCATGTGGCTATGCAAAAGTTATTCATAAAAAAAGAGAAATATGAGAAAAAATGGACGAGTGTCTGAGATATTTAAAACAATGGGTACTTAGATGCCCCTCTGGAAAAAAGAAGAAGAAAAGATGAATAAGATAGCCCATGTTTTCTTACAAAGTTATTTTTAGGTTTCAAAAGAGAGAGATATTTTCAAGGAGCATAGTAGAATTAGGTTAGCCACCAAATATATCCACCATACATCCACACACATGCACATCTTGATTTGATTGTATGACTTAACTCTCTTTGGATCCGAGGTTTGACTTTATAATATATGTATTGTAGTATGCTCTTTCATGCTTTTTCCACAACTATGAGCTCCACATAAGCTTTAGTTGTAGGAAGAGAAAGGCATAACACCGCTATTGTCTTGGTGAGGATCCACAAATACCACATATATTGAGAGACTTGAGAGTGTCATACAAAGGAAGCTTTGAGTTTTATTTTAAAAAATCTATAAAAAACTCTAGAATAATGGTTGAGCAAAGAACTTGAGACATAGTGCTTGGCTTGATCGTTCTATCTTTCAATTGCTCACCCAAGTGAAGGATAAGAAGCCATGGTTGAAGGTAATATGGGTAAGTTTGAAAGTCAGATCGGTTTATTCCAATACAAAGGACAATTCTTGTTTGAACGCATATGTACTCTTGTGGAGTGAAAGCATCGACGCAACTCCTGATCTATTTACTAAGTTTAGCTTTGCTAAGGGACTAGCAAATGTTAAGCTTGGGGGAGTTTGTTGACGGTAGTTGACAACCATTATAAACGGTCAATATAACATGCTTAAGGGCATAAATATAATCACCAACGAAGGTCTACGGGTTTAAACTAATAAATTCCACAAGTTTTGGTGAATCTGTATTTTCTGCAGGGTTTATCCAGAAAACCGTCAAGGTGGACCAAGATGTCAGATTTAGTTGCGCTTATCCGTAGCGAAACGGACACAAGAAGGTTCCAAAAGACTCCACACCGAAGCAGAGGTCAGCCCCCCATTGTTATGTCGGTTCTCCACCGTTCTAGGTTGCATCTATGCCGTCCTTTAAGTCGGTTTGATCCAAGGGCTCCCGTTGGACACTCCGGCCTATATATACCAGCCCCTGCCACCCCGTGAGGCATATTGCATAAGTCATTTGAGAAGGAAGAAACCCTAATCATCCTCAGAGGTCCACCATATTCTAGGGCATAGCTAGTTAGGCTAGGTCTAGAGGGTGGCAAGCAGGCTTCGCTTGGATTCCCGATCGTGTCAAGAGCGTGGTTTGGTATAATCTTTGTATCCCCTCTCTTTTGTACCTCCATTATTTTTATATGCTAGCTACAATTGTTATGACAATATTAGTATTCATCTTATTCATGTTCTTCATTATAATATTCAACAACTACTTTGATTATATACTTAGTATAGCTAGTTTTATCATTATGTTTATGCATAAGTTCATATAGCGCTCACTCTAAAGTACACAGGGTAGGTGGTCGACATTGTGTAAGCGTGGTGCTTATACGTTGTTTACCTACGGATACACCCTATATTCTAGGTCATGTGGTAGATCGTGGATGTGACACTCACGTTGAGTCCTTTATAGTCCACTCCCTGAATATAGGTGCAAGTAGGGTCGGGTTACGAAGGAAGAACAAGCTCTGTTCTTAATCTTCTTTAGTAATATCCCTTATGTGTAGATATAAAGATAAGCTTAGCCATGACTACTAGGTGTAATTGCACTAATCAATGTATGCTTTGACTTGTAATTAAGAATGACTTAGGAATTATTCCTCTAATATTCTACCTGACCATGCTAATGCCATAGAAAGGGGTACTCTGAGTGATTTATTATTATTGATGATCAATACTTATCATATATATATATATATATCTTATCCTATGACTCACCCCTGTTATGAGTAGAATATTGGTTATGGTTTACTTCTCTATCAATAGTATAACTTATCAATACATGTCCATGCTAGACCTTTCCTATGGTAAAAATATAAATAACAATACCTCGAATACTCCCGGGTGAAGTGCTACAATAGTATAATTATCTATGAGCTTGCAGATCCTTTTCATTCATATATTTATATATTCTTCCTAGTCACATAAATTAATAAAGAACTACTTAGTATTATTCTAGTAGTAATGCTATGTAGTACCAACAAGCATCTCTGGCATCATCACTAGGGATGACAACCTAGTGAAGTAATGTTAGGAGATATAGGTTTATAATAGGTGGCTACTAAACAAGTGAGAAGTTAATAAATACCAACAGGAGGCGTTTCTAAAAATCTTTTCTGTACTAGTGTCCTAGGCCATCGTACAAGAAAATAGTTGGTTGATGTTCCATGTTTCGGTCCATACTTCCTAAAGAGGTATAACCCCTTCGAACCGGGAACAATTATCAATCCACGTACCTTGTTTCTCAATCCAATCGAATCTAGAACTTTGTGACAGTGCGGCCAGCCCCAAGGTAATAGCTATTTCTCTTGCTCTCTACCCTTGAGGGTCTTTCCTTGAGTGTTGGATGCCAAGAATAATTTTCTTAACAACTTTTTTGGATACTTGAGTGTTGGATGCCAAGAATAATTTTCTTAACAACAGTTTTTGAGCGCTTAAGGATATTCTGTTTTGTAGTAGTTTAGGTCTAGGGGTGCTGCAGCCTGGGTCCAGCCATTGTAGTTCCTACTACCTCTTTCACTGGGTATTCAGTGGTTAATTAGCTCAAGAAAGGAAGTCCAAATAGATAAGTATCAGCCCTAGTTGGTCATTCTGAGGTAGCCCCTGCTTTTAAATGGTTGTGGAAAAGCTAATATCAACCAAAACATAAAAGTCTTATTTTGGCTCTTGATCAAGGATCGATTAAGCACCAGAAATATCTTAAGAAGGAAAAGCATGAATCTAGATTCATATATTTGTGAACTTTGTAGTCTGTTAGTAGAAGAAACTTCACAGGATCTCTTTCTTGACTGCCCATTTGCAAAGATGTGTTGGGGGATCATCAACCCAAATGTGCTAATGAACTGCAGTTCCCAGAAGTTGCTTCCTTTTTCAAAAACCAGCTCCACTCACAACTTTAATTTTCAAAAACCTGATGTGTTGGGGGATGCTGCGGCTTGACGGAAGACTTGAGGAGGCGACTCAGCGCACCACAGCGCCACCACCAGCCATGTCATGTGCACCACAATGTCAGAAACCCTAGCCGCCGTGGGAGGGGGAACGGCGGCAGAAACCCTAGTCACCGGGGGAACGGCGGCGCGTAGGGCAGGAGATGGACCGGGGGTTGGAGGCGGATCGAGGGAGGTAGGGCACGGCGGAGGTAGGGCACAGATGCGGCGGAGGTAGGGCACAGAGGCGTCGTCCACGGCTAGGGTTCCGTAGTGGGTCCCAGCGGCGGACGGAGCCAAGGAAGCTCAGGGGAGGACTGCCAGAGCGCATGGCCAGGCGCGCATGGGCCGGCGGAGGTGAGAGGAAGCGGCGCTCCGACATAGAGACAGTGGCAACGGCGGTGGGTTCGGCAGCTTGACGACGTCCGCAAGGAAGAAGAGCTCCCTAACTTAGAAATTTTTTGGCCTCCCGCGGGCTCTGGTTTTTATACCGGAGGTCATTTGTAGGGGCGGCTCCTGAGTTAGCCACCACTACAAATCGATTTATAAGGGCGGCTCCTGACTTAGCCGCCCCTACAATGAATTTGTAGGGGCGGTTCCTGAGTTAGCCGCCCCTATAAATATCTTTCAATTTATTTTAATTACTAATTCTATAATTCATTCATATATAAAGAACACAATATAAATTTATATATTAGTTTTTTAATTATTATATATGTATATATAAAAAAATTTATTATATATATAGATATAATTCTATATTTTCTTCTTTATAAAAACAATATTTTAAAATTTTAAAATTTGAATTTCAAAACAACTAATAGAATTTTAGGACACTAATTGACCTCAAATGAAAATTTTGTAAACATCAAAGTTGTAGAACTCATCAAGATGTACAACTTATATTTTTGTCATCTTTTCATTTGACAAAATTTGAAAAGTTCAAATTTTGAATTTCAATAAATGGCAACTTCAAACAAGATTTTGAAACCTTAAATGATTTCAAATAAGAAAGTCATGAACATAAAAGTTGTTGAACACATTACTATCTACAACTTTTGTTTTGATCATCTTTTCATTTAACTAAGTGTTAGTAAATATTGTTCATAAATCGACATATCACTCATAGTTTCATAAACTATACGAGAGACATGTTGATTTGTGAACAATGTTTACTAGCATTTTATCAGATGAAGAAATGACCAAAATAAAAGTTTTAGATCTTGATGAGTTATACAACTCTGGTATTCATCACTTTTTCAACTGAAATCATTTGGTGTTTCAAAATCTTGTTAGAACTTGTCATTTTTTTAAATTTGAAAATTTGAATTGTTCAAACTATGTCAAACGAAAAGAATGACCAAATCAACACAGTAACTTGATAGGGCATGATTCTAGAAAAATTTAGGAAAAAATCATCATATTTGGAATTAGTATGAGGGAGAAAGACTAGTTACAAATTTTACCCAGAGATTAAAAAGAAAAATCACAACTGTTCATGATGATCAATGATGAACAAGTGTGATTTCTTTTTTTAATCTGTGGCTGAAACTTGTAACTAGTTTTTCTCCCTCATACTAACTCCAAATGTGATGGGTTTTTTTCCTAAAATTTTCTCAAATCATGCTCTATCATTTTAGTCTGGTCATCTATCTTTGTCACTAATTTTGGACAATTCAAATTTTGAATTACAGAAAATGACAGCTTCAAACTTGATTTTCAACCACTAAATGATTTCAGCTGTAAAGGTGATGAATATAAAAGTTATATAACTCGTCAAGATCTCCAACTTTATTTTGGTCATTTCTTGATTTCATAGTGTTAAGTGATTTCATAAAGTTTTAGTAGTAATAGAGTTGATGTTGAAATAGATTCATCTGGATGTTGCAAAGTGTAGTCTCACGCACATGCATATGTTGAAATAGATTCATCTGGATGTTGCAAAGTGTAGTCTCACACACATACATAAATATATAGTCTCACACACATACATAAATATATAGTCTCACACACATGCATAAATAAAGTCTTACAAACACACACTTATACAAACACTCCACGTTCAACAACTAGCTAGCCCGCTGTAACGACTTTTCCCTTGACACATTTTCCTTCCCATGGCAATATGTCTTTAGGCAGGTTCTTTTCCACATAATTGATCTTCTTAGGAAAGTCTATGAATAGTGGCATATCATCGTAGTTATTGTAAGCTTCAACATCGTCCACGCCATCAACTCCGATAATGTGCTGTTTCCCGGAGGCAACCACGTGCTTTGTCTTCTTCTTCGGGGGAGGTTACTTTGTGGGTCAGGCATATAGAAAACTTGTGCGACACGTGAAGCGAGCACCCATGGGTCATCTTGGTAGCCTAGATTCTCGAGGTCCAGGACTCTCAATCCGATCTCGTTCAGTTGGTGTTGTTTGATCCAGCGGCATCGAAACAGGGCCACCATTATATCCCTTCCATAGTCAAGTTCCCATATCTCTTCAATGATGCCAAAGTATTGGATCTTTCGCCCCAATCCATCGAGAGCTTCTATTCGAACGCCGCTGTTTTGGTTCACATATTTACTATCCTTTGCGTGGATATAGTACGTATACCCTTTGATGTCATAAGCTTTCCAAGATGTCACTTGTCTCGATGGCCCCTCCGCCAACCTACTGATGGTAATAGAGTCTATGGTTTCTCCAGGCAGTATATTTTGGTCCTTCAACCATGTAGTTAGTCATTGCTTATGTTGTTTCATGACCTAATCATATGAACGGCCATTTCTCTCCGCTATAATGATAGCCAAGTGTTCATCAATGTACGGTTGCATCAGTTGTGTACTCTGCAAGACACTGTAATGTACCTGACTCACCTTTTTGTAATCACGGACGATAAACACTTTTCTACCACTGGTGCCCATCCTAGCCAGCCTATCCTTGTGATGAGAATCGAGTTTACCAATCCCTTTCTGTACTTTTAGGTACTCTTGACAGCACTCGATGACTTTTTCAGTACTGTAACCCTCTATCATGGAGCCCTCTGGGTATGCTCGATTATGCATGTATCGGCTTAGAACAGACATGAACCGCTCATAGGTCCACATTTCATGCAAGTAGCAAGGGCCTAGCGCCTGTATCTGATGAACCATGTGAATCATGAGATGTGGCATTATATCAAAAAAAGCAGGAGGTAAACACATCTCTAGTTGGTTTTGTGTCTCCACCACAAATTCATGTAGGTCACTCAGCTCTTGCTTGCTAATCGTCTTTTGTGAGATCTTCAAAAAGAAGTAGCACATGCGGGTGATGGCCATTTTCAAAAACTCTGGCTTTATAGCCCTGATTGCAATAGGTAGAAACACTGTCAGCATCACATGACAATCGTGAGCCTTGTAGTGTGTTATTGACAAGTCCTTCATCGACACTAGCTTCTTCACATTCGCTGAAAACCCTATCGGGACTTTGACCCCCCTCAGGAAAGTGCATATAGCTCTCTTCTCTTCTGGTGTTAGGTTGAAGCACACCACGGGCAGAGTGTATTTTCCATTAGCCTCAGGTACCGGGTGAAGCTGTGGCATCACGTTTAGCTGCACCATGTCTTTCCGTGATTTCAGACCATCCTTTGACTTGCCTGTGTCCATCAAGGTAGCAATGAGACTCTCAAAGACATTCTTCTACATGTGCATAGCATCAATGGCATGGGGGACCTCCCAGTCTGGCCAATAAGGCAGATACTGAAAGAAGATCGATTGTTTCTTGAAAGGTACGCCTTCGACAGGAGGTGTACTTCTATCTTTGTTCGTCCCATCTAGATTCTTCTTTCCATAGACAACGCGTATGTTTTTCACCATTCTATACATGTGTTCTCGGTTATGATGTCTCTCTGGAGGGGGTTCAATCTCTGGGGTATTGTCATAAAATCTAAAGAACAATTTGATGCGGTACTTGTGACTTGTCTTTAAGAAGCACCGGTTCCTTAGGTAAACTATCTTCTTAGATGCATCTAGGAACACCCATGTAGTACCATCCAAGCAAACCAAGCATCCTGTCTTCCCTTTGATCTGTCTAGACAAAGCAAACAACACGGGGTAATCATTGGTAGTAATAAATATTATTGCTCCACATATGAAGTCCTCCTTTCAGAATGCATCGTACATCGGCTCTCCATGCCTCCATAGCCTCTCCATTTCTTGCATCAAAGGCTCGAGGAACATGTCTATATCAATGCCTAGTTGTTTAGGGCTAGAAATAAGAATAGTGAGGAGAAGGTACTTTCTCTTCTGACACAACTATGTTGGGATGTTGTACATGGTCAAGATCACTGGGCAAGTGCTGTGGTCGCTCATCCTCTCATTGAAGGGATTCATTCCATCGATGCTCAAGCTAAACCGTACATTTCTTGGGTCATCGCTGAATTCTTTGTGCTTCTCATCAATCCTTTGCCACTGACTACAATCAGCCGGGTGTGCAATCTTATCATCATCCACCTTGCGCTCATCATCACACCATGTCATGAGTGCGGCTTCTTTAGGGTTTAGGAAGATATGTCTCAAGCGGTCAGTCACTGGCAGGTACCACATTACCAAGGCAGGAATTCTTCTCTGCTTTGCATCGTTGCCTAATGGAGTGTCCTCTAGGGGCGGAGATTCTTGTACCACCTTTTTTGTACCCTTCTTATTCCTCTTTTTCCCATGGAGGCTTCATCCCCACTATAAAGGTCATTGTTCTTGTACCGGCTGGCCCCACACCGGGGACATTTGTCTAGTGACTTGAACGTTTCACCACGAAAAATGATACAGTGGTTGGGGCATGCATGGATTTTTTCAACCCCCATTGTCAATGTACTTATGACCTTCTTTGCTTGGTATGTGTTGGTGGGAACTAGGTTTGGTTGTGGCAGCACCCATGACAGGAGACGCAATAGATCATTGAAACTACAGTCTGACCAGCCGTACTTAGCCTTCAGGATGAGTAGCTCAAGCACAAAATGTAGCAATGTCCAATGTGTTGGACAACCCTTTTCAACGCCATACACAGTCTCCTTCGATGCTTTTGTCACCCTTTCCAAATTTTCTAGATCTTTCGGGCTCTTTAATAAAATCTCTGGTCCAAGGGCTTGAATCATGTCCTCCAAATCATCTTCATCCCCAACACGTGCTCTACCATCATTATTGGCACCACCTTCATCGTTACCATCCCAACCACCAGCATCACCACCTTGTTCATTGCCAAACTCGGGATCCATTCGTGCATCAAGCTCTGCTGAATATTGGGACAGGGATTCTAGGGTTTCGTCGTCGTATTCCTCCTCATCCTCGTCGTTAATAATAACCGTTTCACCATGATGAATCCACACTGTGTAGTCCTCAACAAATCCTCGCATAATCAAATATGATCTGATGATAGTCACATCTGTCCATGCCATACGGTTCTTACAATCTTTACAGGGACAAATAATTGTATCCTTATTCTCAGTCAACGTCGTTGCATGCGTCTCTGCGGCTTCAATAAATTTATCCACCTCTTCACGGAAACCTGCCTTGAACCTCAATGAACCATACATCCAAGAGTTCCTGTACTCCATCTTTTACAACAACAAAACAAACATTAAAGGACTACTTATTCATATATATATATATATATAAATGAATCAAATTAATAATTACTTGAGAATAATTATATATACTTTAGATATATATGAATATAAATCAAATATAATTACATGAAGCATACAAACACACCATGGTAGAGGAAAATTAATTAATGGCCCATTTATCCATAAATAATTAAAATACATATTTGTTGATTACAATAAACAATTTCAAAGACAACAATTAGCAACAATTATATTTTACCCAATATCTTTCATGCAAACCCTAGTCCAATTTCATCAAACATAAATTTACAAAAACGAAATTAATAAAAAAACCAAACCCTAGATCTAGATCTACATGCACATGAAACATCCATAAAACTAACTAATTGTTCACTAAAATCAAGAAACATGGACCAAATAAGGGTATGATCTTGTTCCCCTACCTAATTTACCTTAGTACATTCAAAACTTGGGTCTAATTTGCTTCAAAAGTAGCTCAAGCACCATATAAGAGAGAGAAAAGCAAAACTCTAATTACTCACTAACCAACCATTAAAACTTCAAAAAAGGTGTGGAATACCATTTTCTTACCTTCTACAACCTCTCCACCAAAGGATTTGAGACCAAAACCTTTCTCCCTTAGTAGAGCAATTTTTGGGAGCTGCCCAAGGCCTCCCTACCTTTTTTCACGGGTTGGAGTGAGTGATCCGAGGACGAAGAAGGGGCTACAGTTTTTTATACGTGGGTCATTTGTAGGGGTGGCTGGTGATTGAGCCGCCCCTACAAATCGTGGGTATTTATACGTGGGGCATTTGTAGGGGCGGCTCAATCACCAGCCGCCCCTACAAATAGCCACACCGGGGGCGGCTGGTGAGTGAGCCGCCCCTACAAATCCGACCCATTTGTAGAGGCGGCTCGTATCACCAGCCAGCCCTACTGTTCCATTTGTAGGGGTGGCTGGTCTCGTGGGTCCTGAGCACGCCACTGTAGGGGCGGCTCCATCACCAGCCGCCCCTACAAAAAAAATTGTCCCGTTGCTACAAACATTTTTTGTAGTAGTGTGTTAGGTATTCTCCATCTTCTTAGGGCGTGCTTCAACTTGGGCCTAGGTCTCAAGTGTGAATAACATGCCCACGACGACGTCGAAGCACTCGATAGAAACAGCCATAGAATGTCTTGATGATTTTAAGACCTTGCTGACATGATATTGAGGTGGGACCAAATCTATTTCAAACCTTATCAAATAAGCTTTCCATTAAGTGCTCATGGACCTCAAACTCACTCTGGATGAAATAGTTATGGCCTTCTCAATGGAGTATTGTCGGGCTGCCGGTGATCTGAAAGTTCAACTTTGATGGTCTTGCACTTTGAGACACATTTGTACCTACAATCAAATAATGACATGTACATGTGGAACCAAGTGAATTGTACCAAAAATCACTATGCAAATGTAGGAATGAGCTCACCTTATAATCAATGGTCTTATCCGAAGGTGTCATATCCTCATCATCCTCCCCTTCTTGACAACAAACCGTCCCCGGTTTGAGCTTTGTTGGAGGGCAGGTTGTAGGTAGTAGCCAACATTGCTCCTCTTCTTGAAATTTAAAATGTTTTTTTATAACAAAACTTGGAGATCTCGACATGACATGATCATATCTATTGCAGCCCTTTGATTGATCATATTGTTGCACAACAAAAGGAAATTTCAGATTTGAACAAATATAAACTTGGTGTACCATATACTTCCCATTACAATTATATTTGCCAACAAAGTGATATGTACATCTAGACAACCATGGCAATTCAGCGCATAAAAATTTCTCCCTCAAACTACTTAGAGTACACAGAGTATCAAACTCAATATAACCCAAAGTATTAAGAGAAGACAATAATTTTAGCTCATCTTTTTCAGCATTAATGGGAAGCAATTTCTTATTTTTAGCACAAGTATTTTGTTCCAGAACAAAAGAATCATTCTCATTCACTGGTTGTGGCACATGAATAATCATACCACTATCACACAACTCTTCTTTATCACAAAGATCAATAGAACATTCATCATGTGACAAAGGTAAATTAATAAAAGGTTCTAGTATAGAATTATTAGCATCATTGGAGGGAAAATTCAGCACATCAAGACAGCTCTTACCGATACATTTACTGTTCTTTCTTAGTTACCTTGTCCTCTTTTTTGATACGTGTCGCAAAATATTAGTTCCAACCAGAGGCAAAGTAATATCTTCATTTTGTAAAAATTCAGATTTAGATGAAGGTATTGTAACATTTGATATAACCCATTCTTTTCTAAAAGGCTCATTCTTTCTCCTCTCGGCCCTTAGCAGATCTTTCCTTAAAATTTGAGCACTAGTCATAGGTATAAGTATAATTTTTGTACCATTATATTTAAACAAATATTTATTAGCAATCGTATTGTGCACAACATTATTTTCAGGTATCCATGGTTTACCAAATAACAACTGATATGATTGCATAGGTACTATATCAAATTTAGCGCTATCCTTTTAAGGACCAAGGGAAAACTCAATGCATGCAAGTTACCATTATCTTATCCCATGAATTTACCCATTGGACATAGTATGGATGTGGATGTGGCTTTGTGGTCAGACCAAGCTTCTCAACCATCTCTAAGCTTGCAAGGTTGTTCCAAGTCTCGCCTTCAATCAAAACATGACAACGCCATTCCTTCACAACAAAGTATATTTGGAACAAGTTGTTGAACTGGTTTTGCTCCGCCTTCTCCATTTGAGAACTGAGTACTCGCTGTGCAAACTCCGTAGTACATGCGGGAAGTGGCAGTGATGATGTCATTGTAGCAGCGGAGGAGGACGATCGTGTGCACGCTCTAGTGCCCACTTTTATAATTATTTCATCCATCCTTGTAGACAGCCGGTCCATGATGTCCTACATTTCACTCTTAAAAAGAAACTCATTATTTGGCATTGTTTGCAATCAAAATAAAGGCCCTATCAACTATTTACGGGTTGGTGTAATCACACTCTCACATGTCTTACCAAGTTCTTACAAAGTTCTTACCAACGCAAAGCAATGGCTGGTTCGTGATACCTGTGAGGGTGTGACACCAAGATTGCAAGGATATTTTTCCTGTACCGATCTGAAGTATATGTGGAGCTTGGAAGACACACAAAGAGAAATATTTTATATGTGGCACACAAGTTAGTTATAGATAGCAATATTGAATAGATGTCCAGAGCACTTGTCCTAGTTGCTGGCCTATACATGTTCCTAGCACCAGTTGTGACAAAAAAAGAAGTGAAACAAGTATGAAAGGTAGCAATGGAAACAAGATCAAGGAAAAAGGCAACACAAACAATAGAGCTTTTGGGTGTTCCTTATGTGCTCCTTTCTCTTCTCTTCTCTTCTCGTTTACTGTTATTTTTTTCTTTTCTTTTTTTTATCCAAACTTTTTTTGCTTTTGATCTTTTGATATGTTTTTCTCAGCAAGGAGCACACAAGAACAAACCACAAAAAGTTTGAGCTCAATTGGATAAAAGATGTGGTCCATAGAAAATCAACACTGTGCTCCAAAAAACATACCAAAACTTGTGGGCCTGGAAACTTGATTTTTCTGATCGAATTTTGCAAATCTAATTTTTTCGAACCCAGCTATATGCTAGGATGGAATGGATCTAAAATTTTCTGGCGTTCTCCGTAGATATAAAATTCGCCCTGTTTCGAATTTGGATGCAAAAGTTATTATTGTTTTAAGGTAGGGAGTCCGAATCAGGGTTTTATATGGACACAAGATGCAAACTAATGGTGATACGGGATGATGGTGAGTGGATGGATCAACACAAATTAGAATAGAACACGATCTAAACCAGCAACAAGACCTTGACCTAGGACACAAACTCAACACAGCGGACTCTAAAACCGAATTGAGCAGAGGCTATGGTGCGGACGGTTCTAGGATAGGAAACAAATATGGCGGTGGACTATGGGACGAAGACGAAACACTCAAACTAGGGGATAGATGCGAACCTGATGGTATACCTGAAGCTCTAAATACCACTTGATGGGGACGGGTTCCCGATCTTTCGTCAGGTTCAAGATAAACAACGATTTGTTCATAGAGCGACACAAGGATCCGGCTTCAGATCCAAAGACCTGAACCTGCAATCTTAGCACCACATCTCCTTTTGTTATCAACCGTGTCACAATCCGATTGACCTTGCCAAGAAGGTTAATCCTTGCTGTGAATCGAAGAACACAAGCAAAAACAAGATAACACGCAATTCAAGTATTGTGACAATTGCAGATGTATGATTAAGCACTCGAATGTGGGGTTTCACAAACCGATAACGGCGACTGTTCAAAGATAGATTGATCTAAAGTAAAACTCAAACCCTAACGTAGGTGGCAGTTACTGATTATATATCCTAAGGGGCATCTAAGGACCCCTCTTCAAGTCCATAAGGTGTCCCAACACGTTACAAGGCCCAACGGCCCAAAAGACGGCGACGCAGCGCCTTGACAAATTCTGGACGTCAACTTGTTTCGATGATTCCCATTGATTCTGATGGAATTTTGATGTGGAACCACTTCCATTAGTTACCTTATAAAAATATCTTTCCATCCATATGTGGATCGTCGAAAACAGAGTCCCTATGCAACCTTTTCACTACACGTTGCTCCTGGAGACCTAGATGGACTCAAACTTGACTTGGATTGGGCCTCCAACTTGGCTTGGATGCCCTTGCTTGCCTTCTAAGGTGGTGGCCAAGGAGGAGGACGTCCTTGGGCATCTCTTAGGTGTTCTCCATCTTCTTGGGGCGTGCTCCAACTTGGGCCTGGGTCTCAAGTGTGAATAACATGACCACGACGACATCGAAGCACCTGATAGAAATAGCGGCAGAATGTCTTGATGATTTGAAGACCTTGCCGACATGATATTGAGGTGGGACTGGATCTATTTGAACCATCAAGTGCTCATGGAACTCAAAGTCACACCGGATGAAAGAGTTATGACCTTCCCAATGGAGTATTGTCGGTCGGCAGATGACCTAAAAGTTCAACTTTGATGGACTTGCACTTTGAGATACATTTGTACCTAGAATCAAATAATGACATGTACATGTGAAACCAAGTGAATTATACCAAAAATCACTATGCAAATATAGGAATGAGCTCACCTTATAATCAATGGTCCTATCCAAGGTGTCATGTCCTCATCAACACACTTGTGCCCATTTGTGATATTCGTCCTCCTCATTTTATCTTCATTCAATTTTCAAATAAGTATTTAGAGCCCTAAACATATTCAAATGAAAAGGTTATCAACTATAATTTTTATAACTTTTGAGATCTACAACTTTGATTTTGGTCTTTTCACCATCCGAAATGTGAGAAATTCAAACATGGATTTTTCTATACATAGATGATTTTAAATGAAAAGTTATCAACTACAAAGTTTTATAACTTTTTGAGATCTACAACTTCAGTTTTGGTCTTTTCTCCATCCGAGGTCGTTTGAAATATTTAAATTTCAAATGTGAGATTCAAATTTAGATTTTCCATGCTTAGATGATTTCAAATGAAAAAGTTGTTAGCTACAAAGTTGCATAACTGTTTGAGATCTACAACTTTTGTTTTGAATGTTTCTCCATTTGAGATCTTTTAAAAAAATTCAAATTTCAAATATGAGAGATTCAAATGTAGATTTTTCATGCATAGATGATTTCAAATGAAAGCGTTGACAACTACAAAGTTGCATAACTTTTCGGGATCTACAACTTATGTTTTGACCATTTCTCCATCTGAAGTCATTTGATAAATTCAAAAAAATATCAAATGTGAGAGATTCAAACGTAATTTTTCATGCATAGATGGTTTCAAATGAAAATTTGGCAATTATTTGGTCAATTTTCATCCAAGATCATTTGAAAAAAAAATTACTATCAAGTTCTTATTTTTAGAGGTGGCCCTCTAAAAATCGATTTCTAGAGAGTGGCTAGAAATAGAGGCGCCTCTAGAAATTGGGGCATTTGTAGAGATGGCTAGTAACAACAGCCGTCTCTATAAATGCATTTCTAGTGGCGGTTCAGTTTGGAAGCACTGTAGATGTGGTTGTATATTGATCTGCCTCTAAGAAAAGCTCTCGTTGCTCAAAATCAATTTTGTAGTAGTTTTACTCCACTTGCTATAGATCTATTTCTTATCCAAAGCATGTCTAAAGTGTAACGAACAAATTGTTAGTGACACCTCGGATAAAGTTTGTAAAAAGGGTGGTAAACTTTTGCCACCATCCAAGCACCCTCTTGCTTCCGGTTCTACAGTGACGTGCATCCACAAAGCAATATTCTGACTCGATGATTAGCTAATATAGATATTTTCCTAAAGCAAATAGCGTGTTTTGTTTCCTCTACATTCAGACAAACCAAAGCATCCAAGTTAAGCTGCATAGACTGCACAGTGCTATAAATTAAATACCTGCCACAAGGTATGCTTGGCCTACTACTTCTGTTTAATCGGTCAAAATAAGATGTTGTGACTAAGCGTGCTTGTTTGGAAACCAATGTATTGTGGGTAATCGGAGTAGTTTAGAAAGAGCTAACCACTGCAAACACATGAACACCTATCAGAACATATGCGTTACCACTAATCATATGACCCAGCTACTTGTTCGCAAGCTAATCATGCCTTGCCAGCAAGCTAATTAACAAATCGAAGGGTATGGACTAATCTTTCTTTCTTCAAAAGTCAAAAAAATATGAGCTAACATTTCCTTACACACAAGAGGCGGCATTCACGAAGCTTCATGGTAATGACACAGAGAGCGTTGATTTTGATCGGTAAATAAACTACTTTAGTTTTTTTTGTTCCTAATTTTCTGTTGATTTACTCTAATGCAATTGGAAGTATGTTTAGTGCATGGTTGCCTTTGCCATCGGGGTCAAGCGACCCCGATAAATTTCTACAAATCCTATAGAAAACTGCTGTTAATCGCTGCTCACCACTACTGTTGACCCATTGTGTAACACGTAAGATCCCGGTAGCAATGGTGGCAAACTGCAAAGCAAAATAGAAAACGAGACATGCTAATCTCTGAGTAGCGAATACGCAATGAGCTCGTTCACGTGGGAGAGTGGGGGAAGCGACTATGGACTGTAACAATGATTAGTAAACGTTGTTCAAGTTGTTTCTGATTTTCTCAAGCCACGGTGTATTTCAGACTAAAACATTGTACTTTTAGTTACCATCCTCTCAGCGCTCTTCTTCATCATCTGTCTGGTGGAAAATACTAGGAACGATATGACAGTTGAGGAGGATATGATGACAGAGAAGATCAGTTGACATGGAACATGCAGGCAGCAAGGACCAGAAACAACTCGTCCAGCACCCATAGTAAGGCCACAAATGTGACGTACTGCTCGCTGTGTGCCCTCTTCGACGGAAAGCCTCGGGCTATCTCCAACAACAACACCTAAAATATAAGACACATTCGTCCTTTGGGTAGCGCTATAGGCAAAGGGTTCAATATCTATTGGGCATCTTCTCTAACAACAAGACCCAAAAGAGAATCATTTCTGCAAATAGGTTTACAGGAGAGATGATGCTCATATTTGAATTATGCCTCTCAGGCAACCCAAAATAGGTCTCACGCATAGGTACTCTGCTGGAGACGGATTTTGAGCCTCTTGCTACCAATTTTAGGTTTTGGTGCCCATATGGGTCACTCATTGGAGACGGTCTTCTAAGCCTCATGCTCTGCGTCTCCATTCTCTCTGCTCTCCTTGTATGGAAATAAGAGAAACCAAACAGGATTGTGTGATTGAGCAGTCAAGCCTTTATTCGACCAGGCAAAAAAAAGACAAGCCAACGCCTTTAATTCGGACAGGAAACTTAAAAAAAAAGATTAAAAATACCGGTGACTACGGCTTACTACGAAGCCACCAACAAGAACAGTGTTTTTCTCTCACAACATTTCAGTCAGAACAGTATTTTTCAGTCAATTTCAGTCAAGTTTCAGACAAACGAACGGCACTATGGACCTAATATGGAAGATGGGGCTAGCTGACTGCAAGACAAACCAAAATGTGAAATTCATTTTTGAATTTGAAACTTCTGGAACTCCTGGTTCATTGATAAATTATGTTCTTGATCAGATAAATTCGAGTGACAAAAAAAAAGTGTGCTTGAAACATATACAGAAACTAAATATGTGTCTCGTACTGGTACAGGCAAAAATAAGGTGAACGACCCAAGCCTATACTTGAAGCTATTTAGAATCTTAAAACCAGTAGCAACCACGCAACAAAGCTAGTCTGCAATCCAGCGCAACAACACAGAAAACATAAAAGTGCTACAGCTCTTTTTTTATTCAACCTCGAGGTAGACAACAGACACGTTTTATCAGTCAGATGCCCAAGACCAAAGTAGCCAACCCATCAACCTCATGCAGACTGATATCTCATTCTAATTGCTGCTACCACTGTCCTCTTGATGTGCCACTTCTTTTTCACGGGTCTGATCGTCCTTATCAATCTGCTCCTCTTCTTCCTCTTGATGTCTCACACTGTTTGGAAAAATAAGATGAAGAGTTTGGTGAGAAAAATGGGGTCACATGAATGTAGAACTGAGCCCTTGTTTAGTTCCATGAATTTGGAATTTGAGGCTACTGTAGCACCTTCGTTTTTATTTGGCAATTAATGTCTAAATATGGACTAATTAGGCTCAAAACGTTAGTCTCTACGCAATTTCCCACCAAACTGTGTAATTAGTTTTTCTTTTTCGTCTACATTTAATACTCTATGCATGGGCATAGAAAACATTCGATGTGACAGTGCATCAGAGCAACTTTTTTGGATTTTGGACTTCAACTAAACACGGCGTGACTGGTACCCTAGTGGAACTTTATTTGATACCTCTAGTTCAGTCTCTCCATCAATAGCTTGGTTTGCTTGCTCCTCTCTAATTTGCCAAAGTTTGAGCCACTCATTCCATAATCCCCCCCACACACACACACACATTTTGATTCTACCCTCAAAGCCTAGAAGAGAAGAGACAAATTTTTTAATTATTGAACGGCCATGTATATATATGGTAGATGGAAGAAAGAAGTATGCATTGGCCGCAGCAAGAAGGGAAGTGGAAACGGAAATATAATAAGAGAGTCGAATTGAACTATTTAACTGCACAGCCAAGTAGGAGTAGTTGCTAAATGGAAGAGAGGAGTATGTAGTTGCAGCAATTGAGAGGTTGATGGAACCATCAATCACTACTGGAAACTCAAATTGTTCTGTGGGTGATAAATTTTTCTGTGCGTTTGTTTCGGTACGCATGGGTTTCAAAATATCCCCACAGAAAAATACGAAAACCCACAGAATAATTGTATGATTTTTCTGTGCGTGACAATACACACACGGAAAAAATCAGCACTCACAGAAAAATGAAACTTATTCTGTCGGTTCTTTAAAAATGCACAGAAAAAAAGATATACACGCACAGAAAAAATGTTATTATTCTGTCGGTATTTTAAAACACACAGAAAAACGTACACACGCACGGAAAAAATCCAAGATTTGCTAACCCTAACCCGCCGCGGACTCGCTCGGCTCCTCAAGCACGCTCGCTCCCCTCCCTCCCCTTCTTCTTCCCCGCCGCACCCTCCCCTCCCCTCCCCAGCCCCCCACACTCCCCTCCGCTCCTCCCGAACCCGCACCCGCCCATCCTCGGCCCCCTCCCTCTCCCCCTCCCCTTCTTCCTCGGCATGCCGGCCGCCCTCCCCTCCCTCCCCCCCCCTACCTTCTTCCCGAGATCCGCGCGGCCCTCCCTCCCGCTCCCCACCGGCGAGATCCATGCGGCCGCCCGCCCTCCTCCCCCCCCTCCCCTACCTTCTTCCCAGTGCGGCCCCTCCTCCCGCTCCCACCGGCGAGATCCGGCATGCGGCCGGTGCCTCCCTCCCTCTCCCCCTCCCTACCTTCTTCCCCGACACGGCCCCTCCCTCCGCTCCCCACCGGCCGAGATCCGGCGGCAGTGCCGCCCCCTCTCCCTCTCCCCCCCTCCCCTACCTTCTTCCCCGGTGCGGCCCCTCCCCTCCCGCTCCCCACCGGCCAGATCCGGCGGCCGGTGCCGCCCCCTCCCTCCCTCCCTCCCCCAACGGCGAGATCCAGGGAGGGGGGCCAGCAAGGCGCACCCACCCCAGTGGTGGGGGGACACATGCTGCTGGGCGAGTGACTGCCCCCGGCCGAGAGCGGCGGCGGTGCTGGTGGTGCGGTCGTGGTGTTGGCGTGCCTTTTTTTTTTTTTTTATTAGAGCTTCTGTTAGCTGTATAATTAGCGAGTAATTTAATTCGTGCTTTGCTGCTTTGCTTCCGTGTTGCTTGAGAATTTCCTAATTGTTCCTAGTGTTTTAGTAGTATGATATCTGGTTGTTTTTGTTCAATCAAGTTGAGAAAAAAAAACATGTTCAAATTGTTATCCGGTACTTGGACTTTCAGTATAACATATCCTTGATGGTAAATTAACTGAACAAAATTTGCAAATGTTTGCTCACTACAAGTTAATCTGTCATCATCTGTGTGGATTGATATGCTTTGCTCTTTTTATAGACAAAATCAAACTTCATCTGCAGTGGTTGGGGTTCACAGTTTGTGGATGCATATGTAGCATGTCTTTCTTTTTCCAATTGTTGCTTTGCCTATCAGAACTATTATGTCAGCATATGCCTCTATGGTAATGCTTGCCTTGCTCCATTGCGTTAGTAGTAGTTGTCCTATAGATGTAGCTGCAGGATCTTGTTATTCTTATGATAAAAAAATCTAGCACCTTTGGATTGTCAGATTGGTGACGCCCGTGGAAGTTACTAGTATATATCAACCTGGTCAATCATTTTGATATGTGATGTTTATGGAGCTGAGATGATATGAAACCCCGAGTCTCGTGTCACCGCTTCCCTCCCCTTCCCTAACTATGCCTTGTGACTTTTTCTCATTTTGTACTACTCTTGAGTGGCTGTGATGAATCAAGTTTTCATTTGAGAACTTCTGCACTTTAGCACCTTATGAGCTGGTACTTGGGATATTTTGTCTGTTTGTCGCTTAACTAGGATGGCTTGTACCAAGACAAGCAACCAGTTCAATGGCTGGTTCAATTCCCATTAGAGAGAGAGAATTAAATTAAGTTCCAGGTGCTTTTGACATACTGCTCTCTAATGGGTAAATCTGAGCCATTTCTCGAGTTCTTTTTGCTCTTGTTATTTTGCTCCAGTGAAATATACCATTAAACCATTGCATCGCTTTGCTACTGAGTAGACTACATATTGTGTTCCTTTTAGAGCCCAACTGGTAAATAAATATTTTCACTATATATGTTGTGTGTGGACAGGGATTAATTTTAGTTCTATCTTCATGCATTTGTTGGGTGGGTCATGACTTGTTCGTGTCTTATGTGTTCCCCCATGGGCAGCATTTTCTTTTGGAATTGATAGATCCATAGCCTTTTGCATACTCTGCTCATGGAGCGTGAGTCCTTTTCTGAATGACGATCTCTAGCTCTCTTTGCTAATTGGTCTTTTCTGTATGTAGTAATTGGCTAATTGCCTATATAATTTTCTCATGACATTGTTGATCAACTGAAGATGGTGGTTTTCAGGTTTGGTCATGTCTATCACAACCTTCAAAATCGGCTAACTAAAACATTGATCCATGCATTTCTTGATCCTGCCAAATCACTGACACAACATTACGGTGCTATTCAAGGGATGTCTGCATTGGAGCCCAGCACGGTAGATCCCATTTGAAACTCATTTTTTTATTAGTTATGCACTGGCTGATTGTTTTTCTGCTTACCAGATTAGACTTCTTCTTTGCCCAACCTTGTGACATATATGCAACTTCTGGAGCCGGAACTGCAGCTTGAGAAGCAGAAAAATGAGATGAAAAGGAAGGAAGCTTGGCGTGTTTATGGTGCCTTGCTGGTCAGTTTAGAGTCCTCAGTCAATATAATGTTTACTGTATTTTGGTTCAGCAACTAATACCAAGCTAAGTTTCTTACCAGTGGAATGCATTTTTTAGTGTGCTGCAGGCAAATGCTTGTATGATCGGTTGAAATTATTTCCTGGTTTGCTTTCTCCATCGAAGCGACCTCTTTTACGGAGCAACAAAAGGGTCCTAACCAACAACCCAAGTAAGTGTTGAATATAAGCACACTACGCTACTCTTGGTTTACTTAGTCCTTTTAAGTTTATCTTCAGTTGTATTATAATTCTTGTGATTAGCTATGATGATAGTTAACTTCTTTCTTTAAATTATGCTTGCATTTTGTTATTTTTGTTGCTGTCCTGTGCATACCATATTTGACTTGTGTTTGTTCTTATGAATTGGCACTCCTATTATGTTTTAGGGGCTTGGTATGCTCTAATTTGCTAAATAGATTGTAACTTTTCTTCTTGTAAATGATTTATTATCACATAAGAAAATAAAGAAGTGTTTGTAATGTCTTATGCCCATTCAAAGGAAAATCAGTCTCTGTATATAATTTCTTCTTGGTTGTCTTTAAAATTCTTTGATCTCACTTTGCACTTGCTATTTTTTCCATTGACTGGTACTGTCCATTGTATACTGCCTACTATCCGCTTGTGTAGCTACAATCGATCATATCTAATTTGCTTTTATATGGATTAGGGATGGGGCTGCTGCATTAGTTTTGGTGAGTGGGCAGAAGGCTCAAGAGCTTGGCCTGCAAGTCCTTGCAAGGATCAGAGGATATGCAGATGCAGCTCAAGTAAGCTACAGTGACTGGCAATGCAGAGCTCCGGTGGCCTTCTCCTGTCCCCGAGGTCAGGCTTAGGCTCAGGCAGGCGGAGGCAGCCTGTCGTCATCTATTTTTGACATAAGTGTTGACTCTATTCATGATGAACTATTGATTTGTGTATTATTTGAATGAAACCTTATTGGTCATGCACAGAAAGTACTGTATAAAAAATATATATTTCAATATGATGTTGCTAATGATTTAAAATAATTTTTTTTTGTGTGTTCAACTCTTTTTTTTCTGTGAGGCTGGCTACACAGAAATATTTTTTTTAATCTGGGCGAAATGAATTTTTCTGTGAGTTCACCTAGACCGACAGAAAAAAACGTGTTTTTCTGTGCGTTTATGCGTTTATTTCTGTGTGGATTAACACACAGAAAAATTAATTTTAATCTGAGCGAACATAATTTTTCTGTGCGTGTGAGACCCACAGAAAAATTGTTTCTGACGGTGAACCCATAGAAAAATTCGATTTTTCTGTCATTATATTTCTGTGGGTATTTTTCTGAGGGTACACCGTCAGAAAAATATTTTTCTGACGGTATTCGTATTTTTCTGTGTGTTTTCGCACCCAAAGACCAGTAGTGAATGCATGTTGTTATGTGAGGGAACTTACAGATTCGAAATGTTTGCAGACAAATTCTTGTTGAGAGACGAGAGGTGCTGGATGCCCAAACTAGAAGCACCGTTCACGCACTCCATCTCATGCGCACGAAACTCAAGCTTCACGTGGTCAAGCTTTGGCATTGATCCCGCTTCAAACTCCAGGGAGGTCTGTTGCCAGGGAAGACGATCCTTCCACCAGTGCCCCCGACACTGTCTAAGTCGAGAAAAAGCAAACTGAGTATTTCTCCAAGGATCTCAACATCTTCTGGTCTCACACATATGACCGCCAGTTTTAGCACACTGTGGTTTACAAGTGATCCCATCCAATTTGGCACCCTCTTTCAATGCAGAGCTTGCGGATGCTACAGGAGGCTGCAGGGTGCCATGAATGTAGCGGCAGTGGGTTAATTGTCTTTGGTCCTCTAGATCCACGAAAAATAATGAAGTATTAAGCTTAGCTTTAGTAAAAGAGCTACTGCACACATAGCCATGTAAACGTGACTCAGAGCAGCATCTTGATTAAAGTTTTATCATGCTATGTCGGCAGGCTTTACCACGGGAAGAACGTAGCATGTGATGCGCACTGTCTGGGTTAATATTTCTTTCTCGAAGAACCATATAGGCTAAGCTTTCCATGCAAATAATAAGGAGACGGTGGCATGCATGTATGAGATCATCGAGGTTTATTGCACAGGGCGCGTCGATTTGGCGAAGTAGTTCAGCCTAATCGGCCAGAGATGCTAAATTTGCTCAATTTAATAAGGAGAAACGGTGGCAGTATCTGGCCGTCTGGGTGAGAAACCATACTGGCCTTGTGGGCGGCAAATTATTTTGAGTATAAAAACAGAGATGAAAGCTGATAGAGAAGCCAAGAGAGGACAGGGGAGGTGTGGTGCGCCCGTTGGGAACTTGCGGAGTTGGGATGATGCCTTGACGACCGAAGTTGCAAACATTAGCTACCTGTCTACCTTTCCCTATGCGTCTTGGCTCCCACTAATTAACTCCGTGCATGCTATTAGCATATTGCTCAACAAGTTTTCAATTTAAATATCAATACAGTGATGGCAGAAATTAGAAATTCAAAATTTTACATATGATGATGGTTAGAAGAAGATCATAAATAATATAACTTTTACGAAAAGCGATTCTTGGTGAACGGATTAATTCTTCTGTTTCTGTTTTTACCCCTAGGCAAACTCCTCTGGATAGGAGGTAGACTAGTCTTAATAAATTCGAGTTGTCTTGTTTGCCCATGTTCATGTTCTACTTTTTAAGGCCCTATGAAATTTTTCCAAAAAAAGTAAATTATTTTAGAGTAAAATGCACCCTGGGTCTTTAAACTTTTAGGGCATTTCCATCTGGGTCCTCAAACTAAAAAAACGACTATCTAGGTCCCTCATCTATTGCCGCCAGTGCACCGTAGGGTCCAAAACCAGCCACGCAAGCACCAACATCCGACGTGGCACGGCACGGTGGTAGGCCGAACATCGGGCCCGTTACCACAATCAAGCGACGTGGCACGCCACAAATCGGACGATTGATGATAAATACTGTAGTTAAAAAGGCTTGATCCCAATACTTGAGTGGCATGGGACGCATGAGCAAGAAGTGAGAGGCCAACTTCTACAATATGGCGATGCTTATGCTTCTGCAGATCCATTTTGCTGGTGAGCATGAGGGCAGGAAACATGGTGAGCAATGCCTAAGCGCTTGAAGAAGGCATTAAGAGATTGATATTCTCCTCCCGGTCCGACCGGATCGCAAGGATCTTATGGCTAAATCGGCGCTCAACCATGTTCGGAAATCACGAAAGCATTGGAAAACCTCGGACTTAAAACGCAGCAAATAGATCCGGTGAACTTGCTAAAATCATCGATAAAATCGATATAATAAGAATGTCGACCCACGAAGTTGTGCAGTCCCCATACATCATCAAGAAACACAAGCTCAAAAGGTTTAGAGGAAACACTATTGGACTTTGGATAAGATAACTGATGGCTCTTGGCCATTTGACAAGCATCGCAAAATCACACCACTATTGTTTGACTCACTAGAAAAAGATAACTTATGACGACTAAGAACACTCTTGACTGACAAAGTGACGAAGCATGACCTAGACGACTATGCATAAGGAGATGGACGCCTTAGCAACTCCAAGGACTTGTTTATTTGATGAAGGCTGGTTTTGTGGATGATGAGGCTTCAATGGATAGAGACCACCCTCACATTCCCCTTCGAGGAGTGTCTTCCTCGTCACCTTGTTCCTTAAGAGAAAAATATTTTGGATGAAGTTCAAGAAAGGCATTGTTATCTTTGACTAGACGATGTGCTGAAACAAGATTTTTAGTGGCGCTAGGAACATGAAGAACATTGTTTAGATGAATGTTACGAACTGTGGATTGCAAAACACTATGACCAACGTGATTAATTGTCATACCTGCCCCATTCGCTGAAAGCACTTGTTCCCCTCCACGATACTTGTCGCGGAACGAAAGCTTCTCCAAATCACCGGTTATGTGATCCATGGCACCAGAATCAACATACCAGTTGGTGTCGACCCCATAAGGAGCCGTGTTTGCTGAGGAAGCACTCTTCTGCGGGGGGCCGGTGAAGTTCGTGTCGAAGCGCTTGAAGCAGCGAACCACCGTGTGCCCTTCTTTCCCACAGAGTTGACAGAAGACGCCAGCAAGGAAGTTGTGGCCACCACTGCCACCATTGCTGTTGCTGTTGTTGCGGCCGCCATTGCCACGACCACTACCACCACGACGGAAGCCGCCGCGGCCACCATCATTGCGGCCACGCTGCTGCTGGTTGGAGGCGCCAGAGCCACCCCCACGGCCACCCTTGGTGGCCACGTTAGCAGAGGATTGGGAGCTGCCACCATGGATCTCCTTGCGCTGCTCAAAAGCTATGAGTTGCGCATACAGCTCGTTGACGGAGATTGGCTCGACACGAGAGGCCACAGCGGAGACGATAGATTCGAACTCCTCGCCGAGGCCGGTGATGATGAAGGTGACGAGCTCTTCGTCTTCAAGCTTGCGACCTGCCGAGGCCATATCATCGGCAAGTCCTTTCATCTTGACAAAAAATTCAGCCACCGACGACGCGCCCTTGGTCGCCATGGCTAGGGCCATACGTGTAGACATAATACGTGCCCTTGACTGAGAGGCGTGCAGCTCCTGGATGGCAGCCCACAACTCCTTGGCGGTGGATGCAGTGGCGACTTGACCAAAAATCTCCTTCGTGAGTGAGGAGAACAGGTAGCTAAGCACGATCTGATCTTCCGCAACCCACTTCTCGTACGCCGGGTTGGGCTACGGATCAATCTTCTTGCCGTCGGCCGTAGTGCCAGATGTAGCATCAAGCAACGCCGGTGGCGGTTCGGCAGTGCTCAGGATGTACCCACCGAGGCAAGCCCCCTTGAGCGCTGAAGACACGGTGGCATGCCACATGTTGTAGTTCCCGCGAGTGAGCTTCTCGGAGACAACAGGAAGAAGCCCGAAGGCAAGGGGTGCTGCGGCGGAGGCAGAAGTTTCCCCATGGATTAGAGGAGGAGGCAGCGCTGCGAAAGCGTGAGATTGGATCGGTTATTCCGTGAGGAGGAGGAGGCGTGATACCATGTAAAAGATATGTAGGAAGAGATCCTCGTAAGGGTCCTCGGTGTTTCATTATATAGAAGTACAAGAGTACAACACAATTACAACAGAGAGAGTTGTTATGGTAACCAACTCTAACTAGAAACATGGAATAGCCACGGGATAGGATCCACGTGATCAACTATTCCTAAATATACCAACTCCTAAATATAGCATATTCTAACATAAAACTAATTAGAATTTTACAACCAGTAGCAACCACAGCAAAGCAAATCTGCAATCCAGAGCAACGTAGAAAACATGAAGTTCCACAGCAGTTTTTTATTGAACTTCGAGGTAGATACGAGACACGTTCATCAGGCAAATGCCCAAGATCAAAGTAGCCAACCAATCCACCTCATGCAGACTAATATCACATTCTAATTGCTGCTACCACTGTCCTCTTGGTGTGCCACTTCTTTTCACCAGTCTGCTCCTCTTCTTCCTTTTCATGTGTCTCATCCTGCTTGGAAAAAGAAGATGAATTTGGTGGGGAAAATGGGATCACATGAATGTAAAACTGACTGGTAGCATAGTGGACCTTTATTTGATACCTCTAGTTCAGTCTCTCCATCAGTAGTTTGGTTCGCCTGCTCCTCTGTAATTTGCCAAAGTTTGAGCCACTCATTCAATAACCCATCGTGATATTGATTCCACTCCCTCAAAAACTGAAGGAGAAAAAAAACAAACTGCTCAATTGAACGGCCAAGTATATATATGCTAAATGGAAGAAAGAAGTATGCATTGGCCGCAGCTAGAAGAGAAGTGGAAACGGAATATAAACAAGAGAGTTGAAATAAACTATTTAACTGAACAGCCAAGTAGGAATAGTTGCTAAATGGAAGAAAGGAGTATGGGGTTGCAGCAACTGAGGCCTTGTTTAGTACTAAATAGTTTTCCCAAAAAGTGCTACAGTAGCTATTACATCGAATCTTGCGATACGTGCATGGAGCATTAAATGTAGACAAAAAAAAAACTAATTGCACAGTTTGGTGGAAAATCGCGAGGCAGACGTTTTGAGCCTAATTAATCCATGATTAAACACTAATTGCCAAATAAAAACAAAAGTGCTACTGTAGTCAAATTCCCTAATTTCGCGGAACCATCAATGCATGTTGTTGCGTGAGGAAACTTACGGATTCGAAATCTTCACAGTAGCTATAGCTATGATGTACTCTTCTGAAGCTGGCAGTGGGACGCTTGGGAAGTGTCTCGATGGCAGCATTAATGGCTCTTGAAATACATCGGGCAGTGTCATCATGATCATCTTCCACTGGGTTGTAGTCCACGTCATACTCATGCCGGTCGCTACCAATTTTGATCTCAACCTTGTTGAGAGACGAGAGGTGCTGGATGCCCAAACTAGAAGCACCATTCAAGCACTCCATCTCATGCGCACTGAACTGAAGCTTCACGTGCTCAAGCCTTGACATTGATCCCGCTTCAAACTCCAGCGAGGTCCCACAAAAGTTGATACACAGGGAGAATTGTTTCAGACTTCTGAATCCGTTGTTGCCAGGGAAGACGATCCTTCCGCTAGTGCCCCCCCAAGTGTCTAGGCTGAGAAAAAGCAAACTGGGTATTTCTCCAAGGATCTCAACATCTTCTGGTCTCACACAGATGATGAACAGTTTTAGCACACTGAGGTTTACAAGTGAGCCCATCCAATTTGGCACCCTATAGATGGTAATATTTTCAATGCAGAGCTTGCGGATGCTACAGGAGGCTGCAGGGTGCCATGAATGTAGCGGCAGCGGGTACTTCATAGGGAACCACCCCTCTTAGTATATATAAGATGATGCAGGTTGCATGAAGATAATAAATTTCCAACATAACTGTGAATGCGCTCGGCTTGGCTTCTTCCTTCTGAGTCAATTGGTTTATAAACATCGCATATAATTTTAGTGTCCTCAGCTTGGTGAGTTTGCTGAATTCTTGTATGGACTTCGCTTGCCCGTAGGATTCGACTCAAACCTCCTCAGCTCTTCCAAGCTGTGCATCTTTCCTATTGTTCCTTCTGGAAATCTAGTATCCCAATCAACATATAAACGAGTCAGTTGTTGAAGTTCCGTGATAGTTCGTGGTAGTTCTCTGATATGAGTGCCTCGCACATCCAACGTCTGTAGATGATGTAGTTCACCAACAGTCTCTGGGAGCCCACTTATGGACCATGAGCAGAGACGCAAGTACTTAAGATTAAACAACTTCCCAATACTTGCAAGATGATATTTTTCCATGCCATAGTGTTCTCTTAGGTCCAACACACGAAGAGGAGTCGAAGGCAACAAAGAGATTTTCACAGGCTCTCCAAATATAGTAACTGACCGAACATGAGACAAGATCTCGTCTGCCCATAAAGTAACATTTTCTTCATTGTGGTTGATGACACAAAGCCTACGAACCTTGTATTCTGATGTATATACAGGCTCCGCAGCATCTAATGAAGTTACAAAATTCTCTTCAGCGGCCTTGCATTTGATGTAGTCAAGGATGATGTCATGCACTTGACATGCCTTCACCTGACCATACTTTACTCTAACTGGTTGGATCATGCTTCTGTTGATCAGATCATTGAAGTAACGCTCACCAATTTCATATTCATTTTGACCATTTTCCTTATGAATGAACCCTTCTGCAATCCACCTATTGATCAAACATTGTTTCTCAATCTTGTGATCTTCTGAAACACACTCAAGTACAACAAACAACTTCTTAGATGGTGAGGAATATCAAAGTAACTCATAGATAATATGGCCGTCATATTCTCAGCACCAGGATTCTTAGCAAGAGAAGAACCAATATCATTTAGTACACTGTCCCATTCACCTTTGCGTGCTGATCAGCTAACATGCTAGATATAGTGATGATTGCTAATGGTAAACCATCACATTTTCTTAATATCTCATCCGGAGCACTACCCAAATGAGTATAGCATAAGTTTTCAGAACCAAATGCTCTTTTAAAAAGCAACCTCTTGGAGTCCTCAAAACTGAGAGATTTCATTTGGTAAACATTACCGCCTTGGGAAGACAAGTATGATGCAACGTCATTGCTACGTGTTGTAGTGATTACTCTGCTACCACAATTGTTATTCATTAATGCAAGCTTGATGGTCTCCCATGGTTTTGCATCCCATACATCATCAATTACAATGAGGTACCTGCAAATAATTTTAACAACGATGCAGTTAGTGCTGAAGCCTGTAAGGCTATATTGTGTGTGCCAATGACATTTTGTTGAAGTGTGGCAAAAATACATACAGGTTTATATGAATGGTATTATGAGTAGCGATACTTTTGCAGAGGTAATAAAGATTTACATCCTAATAACTCCAATCCACTAAGGTATTAAAGATTTACATCCTAATAACTCCAATCCACTACGAAAATGGTGGAGTTCTCCTAGTGTTTTTAAGTAGTAATAAAACACTACCACTAGTCACAGTACATGAGAATCCTTACTGGGAGGCATTTGGAAGGGAAAGTTTATCCTAAATGTTGAATGCAGATTCTGGTCGCGATCATTAGGTGTATTACGATTTCAAAATGTCTTTAAATGTATACTTCGTCCACATATTTCTCTTACAATATTTCATCTATTGGGTACAAAATAAATATCTTATTATATCATCAATTACTACAAAATAAATGCCATATTAAATATTGAGATTTTTCTTATTCATCTAAATTTCAAATTTCAATGCACTAAGCATGCATGTGATTTGCAATTTACCAATTATTGGTCAAATTTTATGAACTTTAACCTTTTCTTATCTTATTATGTGCACTAAAAAGAAACCGACGGAGAAGTAGATGTAACTTAGTTTTTTATTATATTCTTCCCGGCAATAAGGTGTTAGATCCTAGCAGTAAATATTACTCCTACATAAAGGGAACAGCTCTCCAAGTCCTATAGCCCTGTACAACATTATTGAACTTTGTCAAATCATAACCCTAAAATAACAGCTACATTTGAGCGCACTTATGCTAGCCACACTAGCTAGGTTTTACTTCATCCATTTGGCATATTAGTGTCGTATGCATAGACAAAGGAGTTATAAGAATGAGAAAAAAGAATAATAAATAATCACAAATCCTTGCTTGAGTTCTATCTGCTAATATATATTGAAGTACATGTAGAAGGTAGAAAGATTTTATTAAATACACTAACATTTCAATGAATGCCTTAATGGACATGCAAACAAAAATCAAGCCCTTCTGAAACGGATCGGAAACATGGCAATTAAAAATGGAGATACAATTTGTTTCAATGTCATACAATTTGTTTCAATGTCTAAACAACAAATATCTAATGAATGTTGTATAAGAGTGAATTCCGGAAAAATAAAGTTATTTCTAACTAACTGTAGAAGAAATATATTTTTTGGAATAGTTTGAAAGAACTTAACTAATTGTGCTCACATAATGCAAAACTAGCTTTATATTGTGGAAACCAAAGAAAAGTGACTGTAGTTTTGTAATGTTTTTGTAGTTTTGTGTAATTATTGGAGCAAAATATATAGTTAAGTCCTCTGAAACTATTCTCAAATTCTGTGGTTTCTTTATAGATGCAAATAGTTGTAATTAAATCCAGATGTAAACTAATTTAGTGGGGTTACTTGTTGAACTAGCAAAGGAGGAAATATGTTAGGGAGCCATGCAAGTTTTACTAATAATAATAAACATACCAGTACATGTTTCTTTTTAGTTTTCCTATAATTAGGGAGTAGCACTTGCAAATTCATTTCATAGGTGCTAAATATTCTACCAATTTCAACCCTACAATTTTACTGTCATTACGTTACAGCACACATGCAAACATTATCATAGATAATCTGCTGGCTTACCTTTTATCCTGAAGGTGTTCCCTGAGTTTATCAATGAGTTCCTTCTCATCATCATCCAACATATTACTGGTAATACCAACTCCTTTTGCAATGCCTCTTAATACTTTTCTGACATCAGGAGTTCGAGAAACCGACACAAATGCTGCACATTTGAACTGGTTTTTAATGTCCTCATAGACTAGCTTTGCAAGAGTAGTCTTACCAAGACCTCCACAACCAGCAATTGAGAAAACTTTAAGTTTTGCAGATGACCCATTCATCTCCATGCTTAACAACTCAATGATTTGCTTCTTAGGGGCATCGATGCCCACAAGTTTATCAATATCCACGTAGAGAGCCTGCAGCCTAGGATCAACAGAAGAACTGCTAGATTTGTTTTTCAGTTGGGCCAAATCATACCTCTTGTGCCTCTCGCTTGCCTCTAGAACAGATGCCTTGAGTTCTTGGATCTGATTGGCAATATCATGGCGTTGCTTCAGTTTCTTCAGCTTGCGGAAGAATCCCTTGATTAATCCCGAATGTCCATCACGCTCGTGGTCAACACGAGATATGAAGGCATCAATGCAATCTTCCAAGTCATATGCCAGCTCACGTAACTTGTCCCTCCATGCCGTCATCTGAGGGTTGAGCTCCTCTGCATCCGCAAGCATCTCAAGCGTGGGACTCATGGCTCTCAACTCGTCTCTCAAAAACTTGATCTGCTTGCGGACACCTTTGAGCTTGACGTACTCTTCTTCCAGCAGCTTGGTGAGCTTGGACAGGAGGGGCTTCATCACCCCGGTGGTAACACCCACGACAGCTGCCGTAGCCATTTTGCTCATCTGGTGTGCTCGCTGGAATGCGGTGGTGGTGCTGTGGAAAAGCACTGATTTCAGATCGTGTATTGTATGAGGTGCAGGGCAACGCCTGTTTCTCAAGGAAGAGTAGCAGTGGGTTAATTGTCTTTGGTC